>VDFB02115896.1:0-31675 GCA_007258455.2 Sequoia sempervirens
ATGGTAAAGGCTATGGCAAGGACGAAAAATGATAAAGTAAGACCAAAGTGTCAAAGATTTCATAGGTTTTTCACAGAAAACACTTCAAGCAAGCACAATCCTATGATTAATATTAAGGGTATGGCAAGGCAAAGTCTTAATCTAGGATGCACAAGGCTTCTAGCGTGAGTCGGGAACCCCAACGAGATACTGAAAGGCTCGAACCAACTCTTCATGTCTATCTAGGTATCACCCTAGCTTCGACGCTCTGCCAATTACGACGCGACTAGATTGGGGTACAACTTTCGTTCTCCCCCCTTTATATACCCCGCCGGTACACGTGGTTGGAATCGTCCCTTGGGGTGATGAAATCCCCAAGCAGGTCCCACTAGGAAGAAGACACTAACTGTCTCCAACTACTCCCCAGGCTCACACGAAGTGCAAGGGGAAAGCGAAAACAAGTTAATCCCCCCTTGGGTAACACAAAAACAAGCAATCGCAGCAAACATCAAAGTTCAATCCCCCTAATTAGACTATGTTTGAAAACAGCAAAGATATATATATATATATATTTTTATTTTCTTTTCTTTTCAAAAATTTGATCAAATAAATGGCCCTGCAAGCAAATGTTAGCTAATCTTCTTCTTCATTTTTGGTCAAATTATTCCACAAAATGCTGTAAAACTTTAGCAAAAAACACCACTATCCTTGCCAAAATGATGTTAGAGGGTTACTATTTGAAAACAGCAAAAAACGGGAGCAAAAACGAAGAAAAAATGACTATTTTACCTTCCAAACTGTGCTGTTTTGGGGCGCTTCCGCCCTTCTGCAGCAAAAATCGGGGCGCTTCCGCCTTTCTGCAGTAAGGCAGAGGGCGCTGTCACCTTTCTGCGGTAAGGCAGAGGGTGTTGTGCAAAAGGTGGGGCGCTGCATACAAGGCGGGGCGCTGCGTAAGAAGCGGGGCGCTGCGTACAAGGCGGGGCGCTGCGTACAAGGTGGGGCGCTGCGTACAAGGTGGGGCACTGTCGCCTTTCTGCAACAAACTTGTTAGATTTCCAAGAAAACAAGAAAGTTGTGCCCCTTCCCACTGCAAGAAACGTGTTAGAAAATCTTTTAAATTTATCCCTAATCATAGCTAACTCGTTAGAGGAAAGTAAAGCTTTGAGATGTGGGGTGCTTCCGCCTTTCTGGAATAGACCAGAGGGCACTTCCGCCTTTCTGCGACAAGGCAGAGGGCACTTCCGCCTTTCTACGACAAGGCAGAGGGCGCTTCCGCCTTTCTGCGACCTTTTTCTGCACAATCCTTAGCTAAAACAAGGGTTAAATATAAGAACCCATTTGTGGGTCCTACCGTGCGTGCCAAAAATGTATACCTTGGAATTTCTACCGCTCTAAATGTGCAAAATAACTTAAAATGAAAGTGATAGAATACTAAAGACACCTCAAGATTAGCCAAAAGAGTGGTACAACGAAAAGGAATGTAAACAAAATGAAACACAAAGAGTTTTACCTCCCTTGGTGTTGATACCTCTTTGATTGGCCCTTGCTTGGATTGGTTGTGTGCTCCTTAGATGATTGCTTGAATGTCTAAATGCAAGATTGGAGGTGCAAATGATTAACAAAGATGGCTAAATGATGGCAAATGATTGAGAGTTCAAATGGACAGCATGTAGTTATGAGAGTGCAAAGTGTTTGAGAAGGCAAATGGGCAACATGTAGTTGCTCAAATCAAAAAGTGTTTAAAATGCCCTTGAGGAGGGGGTATTTATAGAAGAATTTGAATTCTTTAGAGAATTCAACGGTTGAGATGCATCCAACAAGGCCAAGATGAAGGGCTATGGTGGGTTGAGAACCCACAAGCCCTCACATCTTGACATGTGGAGGGTGAAGTGGATAAGGGGATATGAGGTGGAGATGAGTTGTCAAGAAGGTACATGAGGTGGAAAAGGACATACACCTTGGGGAGTGAGGAGATTTCCACAAAAAAGGATTTCTTGTCCCCAAGTGGGAGTGAAAGAGACATTTGAGGAATTTTGGAATTCCTCAAAAATCTACATGGGAAAATGAAAGGTGGTTGGGGATATAAATGTGAATTAATTCACATTCCTAGGATGATCTAGAGGGTAAAATGTGGGCTCCAAAAAGGTGGGACTTGGTCACATGTGGAGATTGTGACAAGTCCAAAGTTCTAGAAGTCTTGGAAGAATGGAATGTGAATTAAAAATTCACATAGGGAGGAGAGAGACATGGGATAAATAAATGAGAATTAAAAATTCTCATGGGAAGGAGAGTCAACATCTAAAAAGGAAAAATGGAAGAATTGACCAAAAAGTGGTGCTAGAAATAGCTAATGACTTTGGTTAAGGTTGTGCAAACATTGGATTAAGCTAATTAACAAAAGATTAGAGGCAAGTGGCAAATGTAGGAGGATGTGACATTAATCTCTGATTAAGAGAATGCACATCATAATCATGAATTAATTAAATTAATTCGGATTATGGCAAGGTTATGGAGGATGTGACAAGGAGAGAGAAATGAAGAATTTTAAATTGATTTAAAATCAAAAGGGTAAAAATGACTAAATTAAATAAATTAGTGTATTTATTTAATTTAGAGAGGACAAAGGTGAAAGATAAAGCATTTAATTATTAAATTAAATACTTTACCAATGTGAGGCGAAAGGTGTAATATTAATTTAATAAATTAATATTATTATGATAGACGGAAAGGCAACAAATTTAATCATATGGAAGTGATTAAATTTAGATGTCTACAACTGGTTTACAATTTTTGGCCAAACTGGACATTGAACTGATTTTTTCTAACTAAATCTTCACTTTCGGGCACCTATAGCGGCTAAACCACGAGGAATTTGAAGATGATGCAAACTAGTGATTTGTGAAATTTTTTTTGTAGATTCTAAATATATTTTTTTCCAAAAAATTGGAATCATATTGCACTTTTTTTTCCATCTTCTTCGAAAACTAGTTTTTTTTTAGTAAACACCATATTTTAGGAGTGATGCTCACCGTATACAACATAATTTTTTTTTCATTAAGGATAAAATTATATATATATTTTAATTTAGATTTGCAACTACGATATCTAGTGCTTTCATTTGGTTTTATAGTGTTTTATTGAATATTTTTTCCTTAATCAAGTTTTGAAGTCAAACCAATTACAATTCAGACATAGGTGGACTATATACAACATAATTTTTTTTGTATGTATCAAAATTCAATATTTTTTTGTTGGATCAAGGACTTCAATATCTACTGTATTGATATTTTTTTTAAAAAAAATTGATAACCTACTATTTTTCCACATGTGTAGAACAAAAAGCTTGATTTTTGGTGAAAAACCTACATTCACAAGAAAGAAAGAATGAATATAATAATAAAATTAAATTTATTTATAATTATACTTTTTGGGAAGCTTATAATAAGGACTACATACAAAAAATAAATTTTAAATGAATTCATTTGATCCCCAAAAGGTAAATCAAAGTGGTTTTTTATCAGCATTTTGATAGGTGTAAAAGAGACTCCGTTATAGGTATGGTTTAAAACTGGTGGGGTTCTATCCAAGGGGGTTTGATCTAACCACCTTAGATCAAACCCTCTTCAATTGGAATCCATTAAATGGAATTTTCCAATGTTTAAATCATTATATTTTCTAAAAATATGTGATTTCAACAAAAATTAGGATCTCCCAGAAATTGTAAACTAGTATTGTGGGATCACCCCAAAGTGTTTTTTCTTTGATTTTTTTCCATATAGATGGCTTGAAAATCTAATCCATGGAAAAAAAATCATTGAATTTGTTTTTTGAATTTTTTTAAGTTAAACTTAATCAAAATGTCATAGTTTTCATGAGACATGTCAAATTTTTTGTCTTTTTTTTTTAATTATTGAAAAATAAATTACACTTTCTTGAGAAGTTTCTCTCCTCTAGTGCACCATATATATTTGTATATTTTATAAAATATATTTCAATGTTGGATTATAAGTTCTACAAAAAAGGTATTTTTCAATATTCAAGAAAGTATCTCTAATCAAAGAAATATAGAGTTGAAGTTAATTTTTTTTTGAATTTGACCCAAAAGCAAGGTTAAGTTGCCACATAGATAGTTTTGGGTGATTGGATTTCTACCAAAAGAATTTCACTTGAAATGTTACATAAAAACTAAACCTTTTTCTATTTTTAAATAAAAAAAATCTATTTGATGGTTTCAAGCGAAAGGGTTTCACTTGAAACCATATGTGCAATGTCAGTGCCACATGGTTTGTAAGAAAATAATTTTTCTAGAAACTATTTTGTTGGTCAAAAGTTTGACATAACTCTATCCTTTTACTCTATTTTCTTAATGTAATTAGATTTTTTCATATAGTGGTATAATTGCATAAGACAAGTCCATCTAGATGCTACTACCAATTGAGGCTGCCTATTTCTTTGACAACATAACCCGCTTGGATAAATAGTCAATTATGATAACTCAATCCAATGCAACCTCTACCCAACTCACACTTGTTGGAGGATGTTCCCAAATGCATATTTTAAATCTAGTGCTATAGTACTATTAGACACCCTCACACTAATTTTCTTTTTGTGAACCACCTCTCTTATGATCATTTATAGTGTGACACATACACAAGACTTTTGTTGTGAGGTTATCATTTAATCTCATAATAACCCAAGCTCTAATACTACTTGATATAGTTGTACATGGAGGTCTATTCAAAGACTATTCAACTATTCAACCCTAACAAATAGGTGAACACAATTGAAAAACATCAATTTCAGAACAAATACATAGATAACATACTATTCTTATTTTTTATCCATAATATATGCATCAAGTTGCTAGAAATTACTATAAAATATTTTTATAACAATTAGAAATGTAGTAGTTCCTTATCTTCATAGTTAAAAATAAATAAAAATAAATAAGATGTATCATTCCTTGTTAAGAGTTGAGTGAGGGGTCCAAGATTGTAGATTTATTTTTCAAAGAAGTTGAAATTTTACATCCAGGTTGCTACAAAGTGTCACCTAAGTTAGAGATATTAATTAATTATGTTACTTTTTCTGCACATTCAAAGATAGATCCATACAATGAGATTATATATAATATAAGCTAAAGTTAAAGAGAATAGATATAGGAAAAATTAATATTATTCTAGTTGATGTTTGGGACAATTTCTAAGGGTGTTTTAAGATCTACTAAGGATTTTAGATTATGAGAACATTAGAACATATCATGATTAATTTATATAGAAGTAGTTAGTGGTGAGAAGTGACAAACAAAAAAGTGGTATAGTTGAGTATAATGGAGAAAATACTTAGAGGGAGCTCAATGATTATGGTTGATAATTTTATAAATTTCATTCAAAGAAGAAATTAGAAGAATAAAGAACTTGTTAGTAGAAATAACGAAGATAAAGGATTATATGGAATCTTTGGAATGAATCTAAACACTAGAGACTAGTCTCAAAGATATGAGATTGAGCTGTCAAAATGCCAATTTTTTTAAGTCTATGTGTTATGAAGGTGCTTAAGTGTATTTTTTGGCTATGGGGGGTGGTTCCATAACCCCCATAAGGTCTTGATGCCCTATTTTTAACTTTAGCTAAGTTTACAAAAAAGGGAAGGCCAAGCTTAGTGAGTGTTAACTAGCTTAGAATAATTTTGAACCACTACTAAAATAATGAGAGAATCAATAAAAAGTTCAAAAATTGTTAAAAAATATAAACAAAGGTTTTAAAAAATGATAAAAAAATCCTTAACATAAAAAGATAAATGCTAACAACTATTTTCGAAAAGTAGAAAAGACATCAAGGGATATTTAAGTCTTTGATTCACTAGACTCCACCTACCTCACCCACATAGGGACATTTCTTACCTCTAGAAGTAATGGTGTGTGGCCTTCCAAGGTTTTTCTTGTAAAATTTGTGGGTGTTTTTCTTCACTAGATACTTTAGATTTGATTGCTAGGACATTTACAAGCCCCAAAGAACATCCTCCCATGCCTTACAAGTTCTTCTATGCTATGATTTATGGTGTAGAAATGAGAAAATGATGCCCCATAGGCATGGGAATCCACACAAGGTACCAATCTATAATGTAGAAAAAAGTATCCCTTTCACATTTTCACACTTAATTTGTATTAATATTAAAATAGACTTAATTATGCCTTAATTTAGTATTGTAATATGTATTTCACATATTCAAATTAATTTTAGGGCCCTATTAATTAAAATGAATTTAATTGTGCCTTATTCTAGTGTTGTCAAGTATAACCCTTTACACTTTCACATTTATTTAGGGCTCCTTTAATTAATTGTACTTATTTTTCCTTAATTGGCCCCTTTAATTCAAATCCAAGCCTAATTAATCACATTTTATGAAGAGGAAACTCGACATTCATTAATTCCTTAACATAACACTTCTCATTGAGCAATGTGTGTCCTAGGGTTAGTGACCTAGGGGTGAATGGGTCCTCCCTTAGAACTAGGACCTAAATTTAAATTATGTTTTTGATGGTATTTTAACATATTCAAATCTATATTCCAATGTCGGCTTGTGATATTTGAATTTCGAGAAATTAAGGATACACATCTATAAATATAAGGTTATTTCACTGTTTCACCTAGTAATTTGATCTAAGTAATCTAATATTTTCAAATGAGCATTCCTATAGAAAGGTTGACATGATCACTTGAGAGCAATTCAAGGCATTCAAGAGTAGAATTATTGAAGATTTATTGCAACAATCAAGATCCAATTTTTATGTCAACCTTGCTAATATGATAATGTAGGTTTCAAGATCTAATCCAAGCATTATTTCAAGTCAAGATTCAAGCTTCAAGATCCACATCCATTGAGGCCATTTCATGCAAGATCAACATCAATATTTTAGTCCTTTGAAGGTTTAATCAAGGGTTTGGTAAGTTGTGGCATTGAGTTGTTCATTCATCATTCCTTTCATAATATTTTGTTTCATTTCAAGGTTTAATTACCAAAATGAGGTTTGACTAAGATAAACCCCCATTTACCAAAACAAAATTTTTTCCCTCTCTTTTGTATGTTGTGCAGATTTGCAGGTTGAAGAAAAGTTTAAGATCTCAAAATTGCAAAGTTGTCACCTTTGTTGTCATCTCACAGAAACTCAGATCCCAAATTTATTTTCAACTTTCCAACTATGAAAATTGAGAGTTTGGAAGTGCAGACAAAAGAGTAGAGGACCCATAAACCATTTTTGAAAATCCCTACACATGACCCATTCGCCATAAGGAAAATGAGTCTTTAGACAACTTCTAAAAACACCATTTTGTGAGAGGTACACAACATTTGTCTCTTTTAGATCTGCCAGAAACTTTGTAGGTTCCTTTAATTTTATGCTTAATCTACTAAATCCAAGTTATAGATTTCATTTTGGAGTTGATTTTCTATTTTTAATCTTTCTCTCCAAGGTGTTGTTTGACCTTGACCCCCATCCACACATAAATAAAGGAAATTGCAAGATTCCTCAAAGAATTCATTCACCTAAGGGTTGAAAGTGGATTTTAACTTGAGGGATTTCATTTCCTGAATGAAATAGAAGAATATAGGTAGGTTCATTCACCCCATTTTTCCCTTTCTATTTACAATAAGTTTGGTGAAATATCCCAAATTTAGTATAAAACCCTATGTGTTTGAACCCTAACCTATTTTTCTATGTTTCACAATCAAATATTATTATAGTTTAATGCCAATCTACTTGGCCATCTTTAATTTGTCACACATTTTTGGGAGTTGGAACTTCCTACCCTTGAGCTATTGCCCACATGAAAATTGTAAATACTTACTCATAATTCTTTCTCAATGTTGGTATGTGAGACGATTTTCTAGGTTGGTTATGCTCCATAAGAATTGTAGGGCACTACACATTGAAGGTTTGAGTTGCGAACAAAGGAATGCATGAAGAATAGGAAGGTTTTTCAATCTACCTTTCTTGATAGTGGGATGTCTCCATGGTAATGTATAATGATTTACAAAAATATTGTAACTATAGTTATATATCTCCTCTCACCACATTTGGTGACACAAATGAATAAACTTTGGTGTGTGTGAGATAATACATAATACATTACAAATGATTTGCAATAATATTTTCTTTATTTCATGTCGACTATTTTAGTTTTGGTGATGGATTATTATGTCTATAATATGGATGTCATATTTGATTGTCATATACATGAAAATCTTGTTTTGTTGATATTTTATTTGATGACACCTCTTTCCTCTTTGTTTTTTATGACTCTATTGTCTAATGGAGTAGGAATCGATCCATAATGGTGATGGATCAATCACTCATCATTTAATCACCTTCCATCTTGGTAGTCGTAGGATTATATTAGTAGTTTAGGAATGCATGTTCATGACTCATTGTTATTAACTAGGGAATAATCTAAGCAAACCATAGACTATTAAATCATCACAGAGTCATGCACTATGTGTCTGCATCTTTCCACAATGTGTGTAATGCCAAATAGAATCATCTCAAGGGATTAAAATACTATTTTTTCCTATTGGTGCATGTGCGTATGTTATTGGGTTAAGCCACAATAGTGGTTTACAAATCTTTTGAGGAAGGAAATTTGATTTTTTTTTGTTTTCACAATGACAAGGGGTTCGGTCAAACTCTATGGTTCGGCTGAACCAGTTTAAGTGTTCGACCAAACCCATAAACATATGAATAAAAAAAATATTTAATAAGGTTCGCTCAAATGGATGTTCGAGCGACCTTGTTGAAATAGGGCATAAAAAAAAAAAAATTGTCACTGTCGCACATTCTACGTATTCTTTGTTGGAGCTTTGTATGCGGCGAAAGCGAACTTGAAGGTGAATGTAGTGAACGGACGTGGGAAAAATGTGCATCAACCCGACCTCCATAGCCACAGTTCATCAACCTGACCTCCATAGCTCACTCACAGGTTGGTTAAATTCAAATTTTGTAGATTTCAAAATGCATTTGTTTGAGAAATTTTGAAACCCTTGTGAAATGTTTCAAATTTGTAGATTTCAAACTACATTTATTTGTTTGAAATTCCATTTTCTTGAAAGTTTATAAATCCTTTTCAACAAACATTATTTCTATCATGCTTTGTTGAATTCTCATACCCTATTCCAAAGCTCCAATTTTGGCATGGGCAGAGAGTGTTGAAAAAAATGGTGTTGCATTGCTTGAAATATTTTAGAAACTCATTTCAAAACTCTCTCAAAAAATTAACATGCCTTGTCTATGCTTCCACGTTTTGGATACATTTCTACCAGGGCACCTCCAATTGCATTTGCTTCAATGTTTCTAAAGCCTTACCTAAACATAAAATAGATTTATTTGAGGCATTATATCAAACAGTTCATGTTAATTTTTTTTGGTTATATTTGTTATTAAAATTATTGTTGATAACCATATATCTTTATAATTTTGTATCAGATGGATTATTTTGTTCAACCCACAATAATGAATTATGGGTAAATAAAAATGTAAACCATAATAGTGACTATTTCCCTTATTGAGGTTGATAAGTTATGCTAATGATTGTGGTATGAAAGTATAAATAAGAACATGATCCCTAATTGGTAAGATTTATTAATGCACAACCTCTCTAATGAGTATAATATTTTGAGGGATTTGAAACAATTAATCTAGAACCATTGATTAGAACTAAACATATTATATTACACTCTAACAAAACTTCAATTGGAACTTAGGTAATCTAGACTATTTATAAAAATGGGGAATTATAGTTACTCCCCTACAAGTTTTTATATTTGTAAACTTTGAAATTATAAATTGGTAAAAGGTATATAAAGTGGTAATCAATTAGAATTAAAATGCAAACATTGGTGAAGGTTTATCTAATTATCTTTTATATATAGGACCTTTAGAAAAATGGGCCTCATTCATGGTGGATATGACACCAACAAAGAAAGCTAGGGGGAATGTTCATAATGATGTGAAAATTTCATACCTAGAGCTATGAAGTAGAAATAATATGTTTTATATCTTAAAATATTAATATAATTAGGTGCTTCTTACTATTTTGTATCACCTTAGAGAGTTTAGAAATTCAACTTAAAATCTAAATCCTTGTTAAAAGAGGTAGTGTTGAGTTCTGTACATGTCCCAACTTAGATAGTTTATAAATGATACCATTCTAAAATTATAACTAAGGGTGCATACAATGGAAACTTGGATAAAATTCTTCATATTTTGCCTTTGAGTCTTATGACATTACTCCAAAAATGGTTGGTTCTAAATGTATGAATCGAAGAATAAATTTAGAGGAAAGAAACTAGATTGTTTAAATGAAATGTATATAATAAAATAGTTCTATTAGGATTAGAAGGAATGAAGGTATTATTAAATTTTCTATTTTACAACTCAAAAGAGAATAAAGAAAAGGGTATGCCTTGTTTGTTGTTAATTTAAATTATTTAGTAAAAGTGAATGAGAACCATTCAAATGAAAATAAACCTCCATTACAAAAGTCTTGGGATGTCTTTCCTAGAATGAACTCCTCATGTTTCCTCCTAAATGGGTGTTTTATTTTTTAATAGAGTTCATGAATGAATTAACCCCTATATTTAGAGATCCCTATCGAACAAACACTTCATATTTGGATGAATTAAAGGATTCCCTAAATGACATTTTAAAGAAAGGATTTATATGTTCTAGTGTCTTGTCATGGGATGCTCCAACTATTTTTATGAAAAAGAAAGATTTAAGACACTTTTCCAAGTTGTCTTGATTATGTACATGTTCAATAAATAAACAATTAACATTAATATCCACCACCTAAAATAGATGACTTATTTTACTGATTGAGAGGGGTGGCCATATTTTAAAAATTAGGTCTAATATTCAATTACAATTAGCAAAGAATAAAGGAGGAATACATTCATAAAACTACATTTAGAATTAGGCATAGGACATCAAAATTATATGTTTGAGGCAAAGCATATAAGACACCCATATACAAAATAGTACAAAAGAAAGAGAAAAATGTAAAGAATGCACTTGTAACCTATACTTGCTTGAGCATTAGAATTTTGAAAGTAAACATAAAGAATAATAGGATTTATAAATTAAATACATGTGAGGCTATTATATAATATCAAAAAAGACTATTTTAAAGTTTAAATTTATATTTTAATTTTAGGGTAAATACTTTTGGTTGAATTTATGAATTAGAAATAGAAATTTTGAAAGGGCCCCACCCTTTTACAAAGACCAATAAAGAGACAAAAACAATCAATCATATTGGTATGGAACAACAACAAGAAAAATATAGTTGTAAGTTAGAAAAATAACATCCAATTAGAAATACTCCACCAATAGTGGCAATGTATCTAATAAAGAGGGTCGTTTTCCCAAAAACATTAGTAGATCTATCATTGAACACAACTTGAATCCAAAATTATTCAAGGAACTATATCTTATTGTCAACCTTATCCTTTTCCATGAATGAACCTAATTCCTTTGTAATGGAGTTTCCATCTTTAGTTTCCAAACTTGAGACCAAAGGGTTCCTATAATCTTCTAAACTTGAACCTTCTTCATATTTTTAAATTATTAGAAAGAATACCAAGAGGTGAATGTTGCAATTCAAGAGAATGGTAGAGGCAATGAACTCCAACTAATCCATCTGTAACATGATTCTTGTCTCTACCAATCTCCTCTAAATTTCTCTTGACAAGACCTTCTAAATTAGTCATGTCTACAAGAGGACCAACCACCCCTCGATTATGCTCAAAGGGAGCCTCAACCAAATCCTAAGGTAAACAAGGCTCCATCTCATCCTTATGCATTTTGTTCAACCTTTCCTTCCTCTAAAATTCCTACACCTATAAAATAAATAGCTATGATCTACACATGACAACATGGTGAAAACACAAGAAAATCCTATAGCATGACATGTTGAACCCAAATAACCAAATTCAAAAATAATTTAATCTAGAAGTATAAATAGTTTGATGGTAGAAACTTTATACTTATAAAAATATGATAAATGTGTGATTATTTTTCTTTCCAATCTATGAATTTTTGATGTGCTTGGCTATATAATTGAGATGATTCACTCATAATGTAACATGATAAAAATTTAGTATATATGAAAGAAATATTTTCGAGACATCGAGCTACCATTCTACATAACTCTCATGGACATTTATTTTATTTTAACTAAATAAATTATGTGTACTCTATCTTGAAAATTACTAATTAATTTTGAATTATATGTACTTATAATTTAAAATAAGAGTATCCTTTGTAACATGGAATAGATAGGTTAATTAATGAAATAAAATATGTTTTTATATTAAGAAAAATTTACAAATATATGGAATTCATACATTGATAAATTCTAAGACAACTCTGTATGAGAATTAAGACATGCTCGAATAATAATTTATATACCTTCTTTCAATAATTAACATTAGAAATTAATACTTGGCTCATATTGTATAATCACACTAGAAACCAACAATGGAAGATTGAGAGTCTCAACTAAGAATTGCACCTTATAGATAACATTCATACTAGAAGCCAAAAACTAAAGACCAAATTTCATAAATAAAGTTCATGTGTTATATATCATGCCTTTGAGGGGTCCAAAAGTACCATGAGCCTTTTGAAATCCTTCTCCATCTAAATGCATCCATTCCAAGATCATTAGGAGGTGGGTATCCCAAGTTCCTTAATTTCTTGTAGGAGTTTAATCAAGAGTAGGACATTGTGACTTTGGCATGTAAATTTAAATCTAAATGCGCATCCAAAAAATAAAAATTCAATAACTAAATTTAATTCAAAAAGTGGCCCACCATCTATGGCCTTCTATAAACTTCTTGAAGATGGCATTCCCATAAATGATAAATTAAAAGTTAAGTTATGACTTCACCAAAATGACATGAAATTATCTTTCTAATCTATGTCATATTTGCATAAATCCCTCAAAGAAATTTTCAACTAATTTTAAACACTCAAACAAATACATATATATGAATATATACTTCATTTATAAATTCTTGGAATATATCTTGATCCATCACAATTAAATTCTTAGACATCGTGCATAATATTTTGTATGTATTAACAAAGCCACCTAGGGTCTCATAAAACTTGAGTAGGTGAATACCAATATGCATATCTAATGGTGGGGTAAATGGAGGCGGATTAGGAGTAAGTTCGTATATATCTATTACTTATTTTGCAATCCAATATATTGGTTGGAGAGGTTGCATTTGAATAGGAGTGAAGATAAGGTCTATTAAAATATGACTCGCCATCTTCTCTATTCTTAGGATTTTAGAGTTTATCAAAATATCCTTTGTCGATCTCAGCCAATCTTTGCTTAAACTTTGAAATCATCCACACAATCCTCCCTGAAATATTCAATATGTGAAACATAATTATGAGGAAGATACAAATAATCCTTGACATAGCTTTTTGTATCAAAGGATAATATGGTTCTATAATTTTAAACTATTTCCAATTTTGAAATCTAAATATAATCAATAATCTATTTAATTGAGCAATAATCGTAATTTTAAGGCAAACATAAATTACTTGAATCTTTTTAAGGTCTAGATCATTAGATTCTATTTACTCTAACTTAAATTTAAAAAACAACATTAAAATCCACAAAACAAATTTCAAAGACATAATAAATTATTACAATATTATTTAAAAATCTAATCGTAATGAACATGTTATATTAATAAATATTCAAATTTTAAATCTATGAAAATATATAACCAAATGATCCTTAGTTTTCATATATCATTTGTGATGAGAATGTTGAATATTATAATTTTTTAGGTCAATCTTTAGGCACTCATTCACCATTGTTAAAATGATCCTTAGTGTATTCATTGTTTTTTTCATGATTATAATTTTTTTCAATTTCTATTAAACCAAACTCAAAATAATGGTATAGATTAAGATTCTTGTCTTTATCCTAAATTTGGGTCATGTTTGATTTTAGATTTATTATCATAATTAGAAGTTGTATAAATTGTTAAATTATATATTTTTTAACATATATAAAATGTATGGTTGGATTAGCGAGATATTTATAACAAGTACATGCAATATGAAAAATAGTTTGATGGTATCTAAACTTTATACATATAAAAATATGATAAATGTGTGATTATTTTGCTCTCCAATCTATAATTTTTTTATGTTGTTTGCTATATAATTGAGATGATTCACTCATAATGTAATGATAAAATTCAACCTCATATGGAGGATTTTATATTATCTTCCATTAATTCATCCTCTTTATAAGATTCTTATGGAATATTGATATTCTAGTGTGAATTCTGAATTTTAGACACATCTTCCATTAAATTTTAAAACTATTTTAGATTATGTTTTAAATTTAAATTTTAGAACTATTTTAGATTATGTTTTGTGTGCAATCTAGTAATTTGAATGTTTTGAAATTATTAAAAACTATGATAGATGTTGAATGCTTTTTTGTTAATGGTATGAAAATATTATTGATGAGTAGATGAATTATTACAACTGTTTTAGATGTGTATTCCCTTTATCTAGATATATTATTTACCAAGGTCTCATTGCTCTTTTAGGTGTATTGTATATATATATATATAACATGGGAAATGCAGACCATGTTCCACCTGAACCAACTTCTTTGTTTGGAAATACCACTAATGAGATTAAAAAATTGAGAGACTCATTAGCATAGGGTGCAAACCCAGGGATATATTATGAACCATGTATGTCAATATTACATAGTTTGGAGAAACTAAGAGATGAACTTGAGAGGATTAGTGCATATTCCCTAGATAGAGTAGTTGCTATTCTTTCCCGCAAGCGAGAAGAAGTACATGGTGATGTTCCCTTTAAACAAATACATGATAGTGTGACCAAAGAAATGATAAAAAACACTTGTTTTCCTTTTTATCAAAATGTGTGTAACGTTAGGGGATACCAGGTCACTAGATGTGTCAATCGTGCTTTGGTTGAATTGATCTACCCACGATTTCTCGCAGCACATGGTCAATACCCAAACAATGACCAGATTCCATTATATTTTGTTCAACAGTTATATGTTGAGATCCATTTAGGCCTCAAAGTTAACTACCTGGACATTCCACCATATGTTGGTCAGCAGCATGGCTGGATTGCTGATAGGCCCACCTATCGTCGAGCAGATAGACCAACCTAGTGTTTAGGGCATTGGTTGGCGAGAGGTCTCCTTCTCCCACCCTAGCTCTAGCCCCCATAGCAGATGAGGTTGCCTTTGCTTCCCAAAAGGAAGCAATTGAAACTATAGGTGGCATTGTGGTTGCCACCACTAGGATATTTGATGATTGTGTAGGCCACTATTTGATGTCTAGATGTTCCTGATCGATGCCATTTTCAGAATAGTGGACCACCATGGATCCTTTTTATAGTGGCCAACATCCCTACTCCTACATAGATTGATGCACTTACAGGAGATATGGCACACAGGACTCTGCATTGTTTAGCTAAGGACCTGTTGGAGGCATATGCCCAGATTGCATCAGACAATGGGATTGGTATAGAGCATGTCAAAGATCGTTTGGAACATAGATTTCGTTCAGCTCCAGGATCCCATCACTCTTAGTCGAGCACTAGTGTGCATCAGGATCCGCCTACAATTCATTCGGCAACTGTACAAACTATGTGTTTTATTGATATGTTGATTGGTTCTCATTCATCATCGTTGATGCCATCTCACCTTCATAGTCCTCTACATTTTTCATTTCTGGCATGACATGGGATAGATCGGATGGCTGTAGATGTTGACTCGTCACTTGACCGTTTGGTGGATATGGTGGAGGCGATTGTTTCAGAGGACTTAGGTCATCCGATATCAAATGATGTGCATGTGCATGTTTCAATTCTTTTTTAATTATTTTGAATTTTTTTTTTTAACTAGATATTCATGTAAGTTGATATATGTATATATATTGTTACAGGTGGACATACCTCATGTCACTCCTAGCCTTCCAGGTCTAGATCGTGTGCATGATTGATGCATGACTCAAATGTGGATGAATCTGCAGCTAGTGGACATGTGAGTTTTAAATTTTTATATATATACATGTGTATATATCTACATGCAATATTTATGTATGCATAGATCTAGATAGATATTTAAAAATACAAGTTCATTTAAAAACAACTTTCATAAAATTTATTTAATATAAATTATATGCATTTAACACATTCTATACACAATTTTATTTGCAGGGCTCAGCACATCTATTAGAGCAGGACCGTTCTCATTCAAATGGTCGTTCGACCAGGAGTCGACATTCATATTAGGCCCTGCACACTAGATTTATGATCTTTACTACATGCATTTTCTTATATGATGATCTTTAGTATTCGAGATTTGATGATCTCTTACATTTGCTTATATGATATATACACACATTTGCTTATTTGTTGATCTGTAGTATTTGACATTTGATGATCTCTAATTTACATTAATTTATTATATAATATGTACATACATTTTCTTATATGATATATACATACATTTTCCTCTATGATTATAACATGTGTTATGTTTATATATTGAATCTCTTTACATGTATGTACATGTGTTTGCTTATGGTTACATGTTTACACATGATACATGTATGCATTTGCTTTAACTATTCAATATACATACATGTTTGTTTATTTGATGATCTCTTACAACTTACATTTCCTTATATTCAATATACATTTGATCTCTAGTAGAATTTTAGGAAATCAATGCCACTTTATAATTAAGTTCATTCATGTTGATCACAATAATTTTTTTTTTTAAAATGACTTAAGCAACATGAACCATTGAGTTGAGAACAATTTTTTTTTTTGACAAATAACTTGAAATTGAATTCAAATATAATTAAGAAAATTCAATTCAAATTATACCTCTATTATACATTTTTGACAAGTAACTTGAAATTCAATTCAAATATAACTAAGTAAATTCAATTCAAATTATACTGAGCTATTATATATTTTTGACAACTTGTAATGCCCCACCACGCAACCCTAGAGGAAGTTGCAATTCACCACTTAAACGTACCAATTTTTTTTTTTGTTTAAGTATAAATAACATGTAAGGTGAATTCATAATGCCAACAACCTCTAAGGCCACGAGACAAAGATTACTTAAAAACCCAACATCACATAACATTATCATAAACCGAAATATTAAACTCTTAAGGAAATGAAACAACATACATTCCATACAAGATAAATTACAACAAGGATAAATAATACCTCAAGATTCCAATTTAACATTTAAACAATAAGGTTACATTGCTCATTCCCCGAATGAGGTACATCCAATAATCATGATTACAATTACAAATTCCACCTCGATAACAACTGAGGGGTAATAAAATACAATAAGAACTGAGAGAACAAGGCATGAGAAGAACTGATTCCCACGAGCTCTCCAACTGGAAATCATGAATGCACAAACAAGAAGAAGAACCAACGGAAAGATGCACGCCACCCGACCACGTGGAACCCAAAGGCCCCACTCCCTCCGTGCTAGGAGATAGTAACAAGGATTTCCTAGACAAGACCATCTACCACTAGTCGCAGGCTTAAATTTTTATATATATACATGTGTATATATCTACATGCAATATTTATGTATGCATAGATCTAGATAGATATTTAAAAATACAAGTTCATTTAAAAACAACTTTCATAAAATTTATTTAATATAAATTATATGTATTTAACACATTCTATACACAATTTTATTTGCAGGGCTCAGCACATCTATTAGAGCAGGACCGTTCTCATTCAAATGGTCGTTCGACCAGGAGTCGACATTCATATTAGGCCCTGCACACTAGATTTATGATCTTTACTACATGCATTTTCTTATATGATGATCTTTAGTATTCGAGATTTGATGATCTCTTACATTTGCTTATATGATATATACACACATTTGCTTATTTGTTGATCTGTAGTATTTGACATTTGATGATCTCTAATTTACATTAATTTATTATATAATATGTACATACATTTTCTTATATGATATATACATACATTTTCCTCTATGATTATAACATGTGTTATGTTTATATATTGAATCTCTTTACATGTATGTACATGTGTTTGCTTATGGTTACATGTTTACACATGATACATGTATGCATTTGCTTTAACTATTCAATATACATACATGTTTGTTTATTTGATGATCTCTTACAACTTCCATTTCCTTATATTCAATATACATTTGATCTCTAGTAGAATTTTAGGAAATCAATGCCACTTTATAATTAAGTTCATTCATGTTGATCACAATAATTTTTTTTTTTAAAATGACTTAAGCAACATGAACCATTGAGTTGAGAACAATTTTTTTTTTTGACAAATAACTTGAAATTGAATTCAAATATAATTAAGAAAATTCAATTCAAATTATACCTCTATTATACATTTTTGACAAGTAACTTGAAATTCAATTCAAATATAACTAAGTAAATTCAATTCAAATTATACTGAGCTATTATATATTTTTGACAACTTGTAATGCCCCGCCACGCAAACCCTAGAGGAAGTTGCAATTCACCACTTAAACGTACCAATTTTTTTTTTTGTTTAAGTATAAATAACATGTAAGGTGAATTCATAATGCCAACAACCTCTAAGGCCACGAGACAAAGATTACTTAAAAACCCAACATCACATAACATTATCATAAACTGAAATATTAAACTCTTAAGGAAATGAAACAACATACATTCCATACAAGATAAATTACAACAAGGATAAATAATACCTCAAGATTCCAATTTAACATTTAAACAATAAGGTTACATCACTCATTCCCCGAATGAGGTACATCCAATAATCATGATTACAATTACAAATTCCACCTCGATAACAACTGAGGGGTAATAAAATACAATAAGAACTAGAAGAACAAGGCATGAGAAGAACTGATTCCCACGAGCTCTCCAACTGGAAATCATGAATGCACGAACAAGAAGAAGAACCAACAGAAAGATGCACGCCACCCGACCACGTGGAACCCAAAGGCCCCACTCCCTCCGTGCTAGGAGATAGTAACAAGGATTTCCTAGACAAGACCATCTACCACTAGTCGCAGGCTTAAATTTTTATATATATACATGTGTATATATCTACATGCAATATTTATGTATGCATAGATCTAGATAGATATTTAAAAATACAAGTTCATTTAAAAACAACTTTCATAAAATTTATTTAATATAAATTATATGTATTCAACACATTCTATACACAATTTTATTTGCAGGGCTCAGCACATCTATTAGAGCAGGACCGTTCTCATTCAAATGGTCGTTCGACCAGGAGTCGACATTCATATTAGGCCCTGCACACTAGATTTATGATCTTTACTACATGCATTTTCTTATATGATGATCTTTAGTATTCGAGATTTGATGATCTATTACATTTGCTTATATGATATATACACACATTTGCTTATTTGTTGATCTGTAGTATTTGACATTTGATGATCTCTAATTTACATTAATTTATTATATAATATGTACATACATTTTCTTATATGATATATACATACATTTTCCTCTATGATTATAACATGTGTTATGTTTATATATTGAATCTCTTTACATGTATGTACATGTGTTTGCTTATGGTTACATGTTTACACATGATACATGTATGCATTTGCTTTAACTATTCAATATACATACATGTTTGTTTATTTGATGATCTCTTACAACTTACATTTCCTTATATTCAATATACATTTGATCTCTAGTAGAATTTTAGGAAATCAATGCCACTTTATAATTAAGTTCATTCATGTTGATCACAATAATTTTTTTTTTTAAAATGACTTAAGCAACATGAACCATTGAGTTGAGAACAATTTTTTTTTTTGACAAATAACTTGAAATTGAATTCAAATATAATTAAGAAAATTCAATTCAAATTATACCTCTATTATACATTTTTGACAAGTAACTTGAAATTCAATTCAAATATAACTAAGTAAATTCAATTCAAATTATACTGAGCTATTATATATTTTTGACAACTTGTAATGCCCCACCACGCAACCCTAGAGGAAGTTGCAATTCACCACTTAAACGTACCAATTTTTTTTTTTGTTTAAGTATAAATAACATGTAAGGTGAATTCATAATGCCAACAACCTCTAAGGCCACGAGACAAAGATTACTTAAAAACCCAACATCACATAACATTATCATAAACCGAAATATTAAACTCTTAAGGAAATGAAACAACATACATTCCATACAAGATAAATTACAACAAGGATAAATAATACCTCAAGATTCCAATTTAACATTTAAACAATAAGGTTACATTGCTCATTCCCCGAATGAGGTACATCCAATAATCATGATTACAATTACAAATTCCACCTCGATAACAACTGAGGGGTAATAAAATACAATAAGAACTGAGAGAACAAGGCATGAGAAGAACTGATTCCCACGAGCTCTCCAACTGGAAATCATGAATGCACGAACAAGAAGAAGAACCAACGGAAAGATGCACGCCACCCGACCACGTGGAACCCAAAGGCCCCACTCCCTCCGTGCTAGGAGATAGTAACAAGGATTTCCTAGACAAGACCATCTACCACTAGTCGCAGGCTTAAATTTTTATATATATACATGTGTATATATCTACATGCAATATTTATGTATGCATAGATCTAGATAGATATTTAAAAATACAAGTTCATTTAAAAACAACTTTCATAAAATTTATTTAATATAAATTATATGTATTTAACACATTCTATACACAATTTTATTTGCAGGGCTCAGCACATCTATTAGAGCAGGACCGTTCTCATTCAAATGGTCGTTCGACCAGGAGTCGACATTCATATTAGGCCCTGCACACTAGATTTATGATCTTTACTACATGCATTTTCTTATATGATGATCTTTAGTATTCGAGATTTGATGATCTCTTACATTTGCTTATATGATATATACACACATTTGCTTATTTGTTGATCTGTAGTATTTGACATTTGATGATCTCTAATTTACATTAATTTATTATATAATATGTACATACATTTTCTTATATGATATATACATACATTTTCCTCTATGATTATAACATGTGTTATGTTTATATATTGAATCTCTTTACATGTATGTACCTGTGTTTGCTTATGGTTACATGTTTACACATGATACATGTATGCATTTGCTTTAACTATTCAATATACATACATGTTTGTTTATTTGATGATCTCTTACAACTTGCATTTCCTTATATTCAATATACATTTGATCTCTAGTAGAATTTTAGGAAATCAATGCCACTTTATAATTAAGTTCATTCATGTTGATCACAATAATTTTTTTTTTTAAAATGACTTAAGCAACATGAACCATTGAGTTGAGAACAATTTTTTTTTTTTGACAAATAACTTGAAATTGAATTCAAATATAATTAAGAAAATTCAATTCAAATTATACCTCTATTATACATTTTTGACAAGTAACTTGAAATTCAATTCAAATATAACTAAGTAAATTCAATTCAAATTATACTGAGCTATTATATATTTTTGACAACTTGTAATGCCCCGCCACGCAACCCTAGAGGAAGTTGCAATTCACCACTTAAACGTACCAATTTTTTTTTTTGTTTAAGTATAAATAACATGTAAGGTGAATTCATAATGCCAACAACCTCTAAGGCCACGAGACAAAGATTACTTAAAAACCCAACATCACATAACATTATCATAAACCGAAATATTAAACTCTTAAGGAAATGAAACAACATACATTCCATACAAGATAAATTACAACAAGGATAAATAATACCTCAAGATTCCAATTTAACATTTAAACAATAAGGTTACATTGCTCATTCCCCGAATGAGGTACATCCAATAATCATGATTACAATTACAAATTCCACCTCGATAACAACTGAGGGGTAATAAAATACAATAAGAACTGAGAGAACAAGGCATGAGAAGAACTGATTCCCACGAGCTCTCCAACTGGAAATCATGAATGCACGAACAAGAAGAAGAACCAACAGAAAGATGCACGCCACCCGACCACGTGGAACCCAAAGGCCCCACTCCCTCCGTGCTAGGAGATAGTAACAAGGATTTCCTAGACAAGACCATCTACCACTAGTCGCAGGCTTAAATTTTTATATATATACATGTGTATATATCTACATGCAATATTTATGTATGCATAGATCTAGATAGATATTTAAAAATACAAGTTCATTTAAAAACAACTTTCATAAAATTTATTTAATATAAATTATATGTATTCAACACATTCTATACACAATTTTATTTGCAGGGCTCAGCACATCTATTAGAGCAGGACCGTTCTCATTCAAATGGTCATTTGACCAGGAGTCGACATTCATATTAGGCCCTGCACACTAGATTTATGATCTTTACTACATGCATTTTCTTATATGATGATCTTTAGTATTCGAGATTTGATGATCTCTTACATTTGCTTATATGATATATACACACATTTGCTTATTTGTTGATCTGTAGTATTTGACATTTGATGATCTCTAATTTACATTAATTTATTATATAATATGTACATACATTTTCTTATATGATATATACATACATTTTCCTCTATGATTATAACATGTGTTATGTTTATATATTGAATCTCTTTACATGTATGTACATGTGTTTGCTTATGGTTACATGTTTACACATGATACATGTATGCATTTGCTTTAACTATTCAATATACATACATGTTTGTTTATTTGATGATCTCTTACAACTTGCATTTCCTTATATTCAATATACATTTGATCTCTAGTAGAATTTTAGGAAATCAATGCCACTTTATAATTAAGTTCATTCATGTTGATCACAATAATTTTTTTTTTTAAAATGACTTAAGCAACATGAACCATTGAGTTGAGAACAATTTTTTTTTTTGACAAATAACTTGAAATTGAATTCAAATATAATTAAGAAAATTCAATTCAAATTATACCTCTATTATACATTTTTGACAAGTAACTTGAAATTCAATTCAAATATAACTAAGTAAATTCAATTCAAATTATACTGAGCTATTATATATTTTTGACAACTTGTAATGCCCCGCCACGCAACCCTAGAGGAAGTTGCAATTCACCACTTAAACGTACCAATTTTTTTTTTTGTTTAAGTATAAATAACATGTAAGGTGAATTCATAATGCCAACAACCTCTAAGGCCACGAGACAAAGATTACTTAAAAACCCAACATCACATAACATTAACATAAACTGAAACATTAAACACTTAAGGAAATGAAACAACATACATTCCATACAAGATAAATTACAACAAGGATAAATAATACCTCAAGATTCCAATTTAACATTTAAACAATAAGGTTACATTTCTCATTCCCCGAATGAGGTACATCCAATAATCATGATTACAATTACAAATTCCACCTCGATAACAACTGAGGGGTAATAAAATACAATAAGAACTGAGAGAACAAGGCATGAGAAGAACTGATTCCCACGAGCTCTCCAACTGGAAATCATGAATGCACGAACAAGAAGAAGAACCAACGGAAAGATGCACGCCACCCGACCACGTGGAACCCAAAGGCCCCACTCCCTCCGTGCTAGGAGATAGTAACAAGGATTTCCTAGACAAGACCATCTACCACTAGTCGCAGGCTTACACGAAAACTGAATTGAAATAACTACAATCACAAAGCCACTCAACATCAATAACCACAATGCCACTTAACATCTATAACCACAATGCCACTTAACATCTATAACCACAATGCCATTAAGCCACAACAGTCACAACATCACTTAACACGAAGTTACAATGCTTTCAGAGAACAATGATCATGTACATCACACATTAACTGATTAACTGTCGACATAGGAAAAGTGTCATACATAAATTGCCATGAGTTACCCTAGCTCAACCTTCCTAGGCTACCGGACCCCCATCATGGGTTACCCTGGCTTGCCTCTACCGGCGCTGGACCCTCACGCAAAACTATGCGTCCCATCTCATCTCGAGCCTTATCATTCACTTGCTTCACGAGAGAGGCATTTATTATCTTATTAGTTTGAAAGATCCCCATTAATTCATTTAAATTATCACTTAGTTAAACTCTAGGTGAGTTACCCTGGCGCCCCTTTGTGTGCCGGACCCCCACCAAGAGCCACTCTCCTAACGACAACACACCCACAAGAAGAAACAAGATAACACGACCTCTCCAAACCAAGGAGGAAACAGAACACGGAACTCACTCCAACACTGGAGGAAACAACGTACAAAACCCACTCCAACATTGGGGGGAAACCAAATCACATTACCCTCTCCTACACCCAAGGAGGCACAAATCCCCGTTCGTGAAAACCGGGTGATCCACAAGGTATACTTATGCACATTTTCCACGACACACCAAAAGTGACTTTCATAACGACAACCCACAACAGGATACAAATCCCCTATCAGGAAGACTTCAAACAATGACTCGATACTCCCAACATCGAACAAGAAGAATGAACATTTAAAAGTATTTCAAGCAATTAAATAAACTAAAATTCGGATTTCCTAAATCCACTCAACACATGTTTCATGACTTGCAACCATCCAATCAATTAATCCCATTTCTTTTCACGACCTTGAAATATTTAAAGAATAGATTATTTACTCTAAATTTCACAACCCTACTCACACTCAAAACACTTTAGTAATGTACCTATCTGGTTAATGTTAAATCAACCGCTCTCTCTTATGTTTCACGATCACATACAAAAAGATATAACACTTGATTAATAAATCATTTAAGTCAACTAATAAGCTCATCCTTTAACCTCAGTTCAACAATCATAAAAAAATCACATGGTTGTTAGAAGTTCTAGATCGACATCTAACATTATTCAATATACCCAAAAATAATATTATATTTGCAAAGAAATAATTTTTAACACTTTAAATTTGAATTCCCATTAAATAAAGTATATCAACTAAAACAATATTTTATTTTCTAATTATCTCCCTACTTTTAAATCCTCATGATTAATCATAAAATATATATCAAATCAGTTTATATCCCCATTAATCATTTCTAAAATCCTTATGATTTAACAAATAAAATAAAATATAATTTAATTTAAACCAACTTTCAGTTAATTTATTATATATTAAATATATTATATTTTACATAATATATAATATTAAATATTATATATATTATATAAAATATAATATAAAATAAATAATTTTCATTAACAAATTAATTTGAAAAATAAAACAAAATAAAAAGAAATTCCGAATTTTGAAATACCCAAAAGGAAGGCGTCGACCCCAGCACACCGCCTCACGTATCGTAGGTGCGTGACGACATTAGCCCTCGGGCCCTCTCGGCTGGCAGCGTACGTGGTGTAACACTAACCCTCGCCTCATGGCTGGGCGGTATCGTGGTGGTAATACACCGACGCCTCGATGCTGTATCGTGGTAAAATGATTACCAATACCGACCAAGGCTGGTCGTAGCGTACGCATGCATGGCGATGGGGGCCCACCTCCCCAACCACCTCCCAAAAATAAACCATTTTAATTAAACCTACCGTGATTTTTACCGTGACCCAAAACGAAAAACATAGGTTTATTTTCTAGGTTTTTTTTTTTTTACCCAAATTTAAAATTTCTAAAGAAAACAAATATATTGCAAATAAAATTGTGGGTATTTCATATATTTAATAAATAGGGTTGTATTCACAAATAAAAATACCCACCACTTAATTTCATACCCAAATTGCATCAATAACCCCAACCTAATTTAATAACTAGAACTTATTTTAAAATAAGCAAATGGGTTTTCCAAAACATGTTTGAACAAAGAGTTTTCTATTTCTTTAGATTCTTCTTTCTATTTTCCAATCCATTTACCATTTGCAAATTGAAAGCTTTTCCCATGGATGTTTATTGAATCTAAAGCTATGTTTTCAATCATTCCAAAATGGGCAAGAAGAGGGAGGGAGAAAAAAATGTAGAACCTTATGTTTTCTCCAAAGTTTACAAGCTTCCACATGGAGATTTCCAAGCAATCCTTCAACTCCACCATTTTTGCCTCCTCCAAGCTTCTCCACCAAAGCATTCAAACCAAGAATTCCATGCATATTCAAAAGAAAACCTAAAACAAAATATATATCCTTTTCTCAACTTTTCAAATTCAAATTCAAATTCACTTTCTAATTCTAATTCACATTCTAATTAAATTCCAATCCAAATGCAAATTCACTTCCAAATTCAAACTCAATAACAAATTAAATTGAACACAATTTCAAATTTCAATTTCAATTTCAATTTCAAACACAATATCTTTTTTGCCAAAAAGTCAACCTTTTTTGAAAATATCTCTTCTACCCCAAGGTCTTGCATAGGAAATTATTTGAATTTTTTAATAACTTTAAACCATTTCTATTTCCAATTTGAATTCAAAATACTTTAGCATTTTATTTCAACAAAAGCATTGAAAACTTTTAACACTTTAATTCATAGGGGTAATTTAATTAATTCCCACAATTAATTCCAATTATCAATAAAATAACTCTAATTCGAAATTAGATTATTTTATTAATTCAATTAAATTAATTAACTAATCACTAATTCTTCAACAACTCCAAAAGACAAAACATTCATTATTTATAATTTCCAAAAGCTATTTAATCACTTTTAGCTTGCAACTAAACACATTTAGTCATTAATTAGACTACGCAAGATATTAAATAAGCTTTAACTTGAAATTAAATAAACCCTCAAAGGGAACTGACCAAGATAAAACAACTGACCCTGACGACAAACCAACAACATGATATGACTAGGGTGACGACCTGGTTCGGAAATCCTAGCTACTATCTCCCAAATAATTTCCGTTGGTCAATGGACACGCTCAGACCTGGAAACCAGGTGGAGTCGATGTCATGTACCTGCCAACCTGCAACAAAGAGCATGTCGAACGTGCATATATACATAATATGATCAGACACACCGTGAAGAGGAAATCTCAGAATCGTAGGGCACTCGAAAATGAGTGATACAACCCCATCCCCTTCACCAATACAATCTCACTAACTGACGCATCTAACATTATTAACATAATCAAAGCATAGACTGATTGATCATACTGACACTGAATGAATTATGACAAGAAAAATTCAATTCAAATTATACCTATATTATACATTTTTGACAAGTAACTTGAAATTCAATTCAAATATAATTAAGTAAATTCAATTCAAATTATACCTCTATTATACATTTTTGACAAATAACTTGAAATTCAATTCAAATATAATTAAGAAAATTCAATTCAAATTATACCTCTATTATACATTTTTGACACTTTAACAAAATTCTAAAATTACTAGATATGTTGTGCATACCTATGCATTAAATAACAACAAACTCCACAATGAAATAACTTGTTTGTTTACTACTTAATTCATTTAAACTAGGATCTAGTTATTCCATGTATACTAGAATAATTTTTTTCCCATCCCATATGCATATAAATAGAAGCTAATTTTTCATTATTCTAGTTATCAAATTGCAAGATTAATTCTCATTTATATCACTTGGAGTGCAGATTTTGGAGAAGAGGTTTTTGCACATTTATCAAGGAGGCAAATATTGGAGAGACAACTTTTCATTTTTATCAATCAAAGAAAAATTTGGAGGATAATTTAACTAAGTTGGTAGAGGACTTTTTTTGAGTCATCTTTAAGTTGAAGAAGAAAATGGGACAACAAAGAAAAAGAAAAAATGTGTCTCAATGAAAATTGTTAAAGAAGAAGAACAAAAGAGGCGCAAACAAAACTTGGAAAATTATCATAGAAAGAAACAAGGTACATGCTTGTTTCTTCTCTCTCTCTCTCTCAAGTGTGTGTTTAGGACTTTTATTAACACCTTAATTTGTTTTGCTTATAAATATATTTCCAATAGTCATCTAGCATAAACATTCCCTAAATTCTTTATCATCTACTTCCAATTGCTTTTGTTCCATAGAATTTTTAAGTTCAAGAATCTTTGATTTTATTTGTTTCAACTCCACTTAGATAACTCATAGTCTCTCACTTTCTTTTCTTGCATGTAAATTCAAACAACAAAGCGAGGAATTTCTCTAAGATAGAGTCGAGCCAAATCCGTCTTGGATCAAACAAATCTAGCTAAAGAACACAGCCATTGGAACTTGGAAGTTGGGAGGGAGACCCAAGTTCAAACAATGCTTGTTGGAGGGTGGAGATCACTTCCTTCTATTGGTATGGATGAGCATATAAAACTAGTAGAAAGTTCTCTCACTTATAACATCATGTCTTATCACTTTGTTTGCTTGCATACATATACTTCACTTATATAACATCATCTCTCACTTTTGTTTGCAAAATACTTTGTGACATGTAGGAAGGGCTCAACAAGTAGGAAGTTCTCATGCTCAAGTTGAGGCAAATCTAGACATTGGATCAAATGAATCTGCTCAAGAACACATGGTCCTTGAAGATAGGGAGGAGGCACAAGTTCAAACAATGCATGTTGGAGAGGGGTCGAGATCACTTCCTCCTACTAGTATGGATGAGCATATAAAACTACCTAAAAAGGTGAGGAAACAAATTTCTCATAGAAATTTAGATCATTTATTTGAAATGGATATGGAGAAATTGAAATGTTATGCCAACCAACCTTATAATAAGAGAAAGAGATCAATGAATAAATTTGTAAATGGAATAATCAACCATCTTGATACACTTGAAAAAACCCAATTGTTATCACGTTTACTTCTTTGTGGTGAGCTCAAAGAGCCATTACAATTGTTGGGTGTACATTTGACATCAAATAAGAAGAAATACATAGGATTACAAAAGGATATTGTTCAAAATGTTAAAAAGGGTTTAGATTCCATTGGGAAAGGATCTCGATCAGTGGATAAGGCCACTACAAGAAGGGTGATGTTGACATCTATTGTACATCAAGATATAGCAAGAAAAAGAAAAATATACGCACTTTCCAAGCTGAGAAGTGAATTATAAATAGAACCTACAATAATAAAATATATGAGAGAAAAAGAGAAAGTTTTTGGATGAGAGTTTATAAGGCAATTGAGAAATTATGTGGCAAGAGCTCCCTCTCACGTTGATGGGATTAGAGAGATCTTGTCCGGGGAACTTGGTCTCAAGTTTTGGCATGATCAGACTTGTCCATCATCAAATACTAGAGATGTTATGAGATACAGGATTGGACCTAGTATTTATGAAAATCATATCAAACATTGGCTAGACATAACCCAATTTGAGATGTATATGAACTTTTGTAATGCATGTATCCCTCATATAAAGATTGGACAAACAATGTTTCAAAGAAGTTAAAACCATATTATGTGAAGATAAACAAGTTTTTGATACTTTTTCTGGTATACTGTGAATTTGATCTCTACTATAAAGTGTTTCAAAATATGAGAGAAGAAAGATGTGGGTTTCAAAATGCACCTCCTAAACAGGCAAGTTTGTTCATAAAGTCTATATTATGTGATCATGAAAATGGACCTCAAATAAATTGCATAAAAGGAATTTGTGAGACATGTGGAAATTTAGCTAAATTTCCTTCAAGAATTGAGGATACTGACCTAACAAAGATAGTAAATTGCAAGAGGTAAGTACTTTTCTTAGAGAGTTTATTTGTTTCAATTTGATTAGATTGTTATTTGAATTCTCTGTAATGTAATGTTTCATTGATTGTGTGGTTTATTACTTATTCACATATTTTACTCACATAGGTACAAGTATGTAAATTTTTAAACAAATTTTGGGAAAGAATCCACAAGGTTAAACTATGTAGAAGAGGAGATTCCCATTGGAAAATTTATGGAAGAGTTTTGAAAATTGATACGACCATATATACAACATTCCTTTTTTGCTAAGTGGCAAGCACAACAATTCCAAACATTGAGACATACTTTCCCACGTGGAACAATTCTATCAATAGTTGACTTTGTAGAAAATTACTCCTTTGTACATCAAAGGGAGATTCAATCAGAGTATTACTTTTCAAAGTAGATCACTATTATGGTTCATGTATTATTTAGAGTAGCAGACAATCAAGAATGGATAGTGTTAAGTCCTGGTGAAGAATAGGCCATTAAGAAAATAATATCACTTTTATAGTAGTGATGATAAAGAGCATTGCACACTTTTTGTCCAACATTGCTTTACAATATTTTTTGAGAATTTGAGAAGCAGGGGTGTAAAATTTGAAAATCATTTTGTACGGTTAGATGGATGTGCAGAACAATTCAAATCTTCCACGGCCATTCTATGCACTTTGTAGATATCATAAAATCCTGAAAATACCACATGTTGGAGTTTTTTTTAGAGTGGGCATGGAAGGGGTGAGCATGATGGAGGTGAGGAGCTTACATCAAAACTGAAGCACAAAAAGCATCAAATGGAGTTATCTAGAAGATGCGTCTAGACAATCCACATGATGTTGTTGAATGGTGCAAGAAACAATTTTCATCAAATGTGGTCGAGACATCTTCAAGAACAAATTGACACATTCCACATAGAGTGTTTTGGGAGATATCGGGTATATTTAAATTACATTAAATCAAACATTTGAATTTATTTAAATTTAAATTATATATATATATATATATATATATATATTTGTTCACATAATTTTTTTGTTGTACATGTATCTAGGTGTGGATAGAAGATCGATGCATGGATGCAAGAGGGCAGAAAAGACAAGATCTTTGCATTGTGTTAGGAATTCAGATAGTCGCCATGGATGGACATTAGACACAAGGGATTACTCTTGTTTTTGCACTGAGTGCATTGAGGGAAACTCTGATTATGCATGCAACAATCAAGAACTTGGATATGTTGGTAAATGGGATACAGTGCCACTAGTTGTTTCAGAAACATATGATGAAAACGAGGAAGAAAGATTTGAAGACATTCTTTTGATTTCAATTGATTATGACCATATTTCAGGATTGGTTATAAAAGGTACATGTGTAAGTTTTCAATAATTTAAATATTATATATATATATATATATATAGTTAATGATCTTTATAGACATTTCTAATTTTTTGAGAATTTTTTTGTGTAAATTTGGTGTACAGGAGATGTTTTTGCAGTCATAGCAGAGCTTGGAAACATCAAAGGTGTTAGCTATTATTTATTGCGTTGCACAAAAGAGAGGAATGAGCTAACACAACCTAAAACAAGTGATGGAATGCCATTTCCCACAGGTGAGTTTGAATTTAAAATTTTATATACATTGTATTCACATGTGCACATTACATTATAAACATTAAATATATATTGTACAAACCTTGAGCATGAAAATGTTGCGCACATTCATATGTCTTACCTTAGGTTCATGTTTACCATGCAGGTTTTGTTGTAGTGCAAGTGACATCTAAAACAAGTCAAATTTGTTTAGCATGGGATTCATTTTGTTGACTATCAACCTGATAACAAGGTATATCAATATAGTCACTTAATAATTGCTACCACCCTACATCTTCATGCAATTCCACATGCACGTGGCTGAAGAAAATGGAGA
>VDFB02115897.1:0-21668 GCA_007258455.2 Sequoia sempervirens
TCTACACATGATGTATATAAATAAGAGCTTTTGCTCATTTGTAATTAACTTTTGCTTGAGAGAAATATATACTCGCCTACCTTGCCCTCTAATATTGCTCTTTTGGTATTTGTTCATGCGTCTTTGCTATTACAGTTAATTGTTATGCCACATAGGGTTTCATGCAATTGTGATAGTGGATTCTTTCCATAGTTTAGATAAATCTGTCTTGTGAATCTTTTGTCATTATTGATCAAGCGTTATGCCACATAGGGTTTCGTGAGATTGTGATGATAAAACTGTTTTGAGAAGTCTTTACTGTTATGATCAAGTGTTATGCCACATAGGGTTCCATAAGGTTGTCATGGTAAATACTTCCCTTAGTTTAGATAAATCTGTTTTGTGAATCTTTTATCATTTTAATAGAGTGTTATGCCACATAGGGTTTCATAAGATTGTGATGATAAATCTGTTTTGCTAGTCTTTACTCTTATAATCAAGTGTTATGCCACATAGGGTTTCATAAGATTATCATGGTAAATTCTTAAATCTGTTTTGTGCCAATAGACTTGTTCAGATTGAGATAATAGTTGCGCCACCTTGCCTTCAAGTAGAGAATCTAAACACGTTTATCGTCTGATAGTCATAACCTTGCTCCGTTCTCTCATGCTCTGTTTTCTTGAGGGAACTGGATAGAATTTAAGTTATTAAATTTAGTTGTAGTTAGTGAATTTGCGAAACCAGAGAAAATTCTCAGCTGCAACGTATATAGTTTTCAAGAAAGCCTTGTACCTCTGTTTCAGAGCAAAAGAGCGGGAATGGTTTAGTTTCTTCCCTTTACGGTGTTTTAGCAAAAAGCGCTATGAGGAGCTTCCTCTAATTTGAAGAGCACTCATTGCGTGAGTACATATGGGCTGTTAAGCCTTGGCGCTCTTACTCCCGTGTTAGTTATTACGCCAACACCAACCGCACTATGTAAAAAGAAGCATGGGAATTTTGTAGAATTTTAAAGGATTAATATGTAGCTGCCCAACACCCACTTTGGAAGCATAAACAATTCTAAGGAAGGTTTTGTTGTCTTTTTACCCAAGCGCACTATCTTGTGGGGCCCATCCACACTATAAAGGCCAACGCAAGAAATTGAGGGAGGCATTGCTAGTATATAAAGACTTCAGCAACCTGTTTTGGCCTAAGTAATCAGCACCGCCCAAGACAAAAATCAAGTTCTTTCCCTTATGTGATGTAAAAGTTATTAAGAGTCATTTAAATAATATTTTTCCAAATAAAAATCTAGTAAATATTTTGTTTACTGCTGGTAGTATGCATTTAAGCAAATTTCAAAAAAGGAATATTTTTTTTTCAGATGCAAATTTTGCTTAAATGCATACTACCAACAGCGAATGAGATATTTACTAGATACTAATTTGGAGAAATATTATTTAAATGATTCTTAATATTGACTCCTTTCACATAGTACGGCTGGCTAACAACCCAAACAATAAATTTTTAATCTTCAACCTGCTTATTCCTGTAGTTGCCTGCAATCTGCTGTCTTTTTTTTGTTAAGGATTTCTTAAATTTCTATAGGTGGTAGCTAAGGAGGGATAGTGTTGCAGTCCTAGAAAAACACATTCAATAATTTAAGCATTCAAATCTGCAGTAGTCAACAAGAAAACCTGTGATTCTTTTAATCCTCCTTTTTGTCTTTTTCTGCAACATCACCCAAAAGATTGTTCCAATGGCCCTTTCTTTAATTTCTGAAAAAAAATTGTTGTATCAACCAAAATCCACCCCAGCGAATACTTTCGCTTTGAATTTATTGACTTTTGACCTCCATGCAGATCTTTCAATAGTAAAACTCTTTTATTTTCAAATTATATAGGTCCTTTGCATTTTCAAAACGTATGGCTGGATATGGTGATTAGCCAACAATCTAATTTCGGATTTATTCAAAAATAATAAAACTATGGAGCTTGTGAATTTCATTGTAAGCCTGATTTTGACCTCCATGTGAAGCCAACAAAATGAATCAAAATATTTTCGTCCTCCAATGCCTAAGCATTTAAGAGGGTTTTCGTCCTACAAAAAGAATACTAAACCAAAGCTCTATTTGAGCATTTTTGGAAATTTGTAATGATAAAATGAATTGTCTTTTCCAATATTTTCTTTTTTATGCCTTTTCTAACCAACCCTAAAAGTAATTAAAATTACTTTTAAATTCACCTTTTCCCTTCAAACTTGATAAATTGCCTTTTTAAATAATTAAACATATGATTTTGTACTTTTCAACAACTTAAATATTTAACAATTTAATATTTTAATTATTTTCTGCACAACCAACAAAGTTACGAAAAATATTAAAATATGAAAATTAGGACTTTGACCTCACCACCAACACAAAAAGTGCATTTGACAACTGTTCATTTGAAACTTGGCATTCTCCCAAGATGGTAGGCTTCTCCAAAGTGTAGAGTGCTCATAGACTATTGAATCCGCACACAAAAAGTACCATTGTACTCTTCTTGGCTCCAGGAACCATGTGCAACTGTCAGACTACATTCCCAATAAAGCTAGCACTCTCCAAGAAAGTTGGAGATTTCAAAAGTGTTGGAATGGAATGGAAAACGGACATTGCAAACTGTTAATGTTATTCAATAACTATTAAACTCATGTTTGTAATTATGTAAGTTGAATTGAATTGAAGAATCTTATCAAATTTTGTGTTGATGTTCATTGGTCATCAAAGAAATAACCTTTTGTATTCCTTAGACATTTACTTCATGGAATCATGTGATGTTCTTTCATTTTATCATTTCTTGTGTCGATGCTAACATATTAGTCTCTGATTTAGCCAATAAATAGTGTTCATTGGTATTAAGTAATTGAATCCTTGTTTGCAACCAAACATTGGTCTTTGTTTTAACCAACAAGAATTTGTGTTTGTTCATGCTTGAGTTGTTAGTCCACCTTAATCTGAAAATCTTGTTGCAATTCTTACATAGGAATAATTCAGTACACTACGTATGGGGCAAAAATACAGTCGAAGTAATATTTTATATTAAATGCAAAACCTCTATTGATGATTTGGATAGTGTAAATATTGGTGGATTCTATTAGTTCAAGTCTCAAGGAGCTTCTCCTTCTAATTTGAAAATCGGCTTTACCATATTCATTGTTCTATTTTGTGTTGTCACAAAAGTGACAAATTAAAACACCAATAACTTTCCTATTATTTCATAACAGATTCTTCATCTTGCAAAACTTTCTAAGCTACCTATGTACTTTATATTAATTTAATGATGTTGTTTCTCAATTTATCTTGTCCATTCACTACCATTCTTAGCAAGGATTTCCTTACATATTTTGACACCACTATGTAAGAATCATATTCAAACATGAATATGAAGAAACAGAACTTTGGCAGCATGCCTCACCACAAAGAATATGAACTATCCTAAGTTGCTATATATGTTAATGAAAAAGGACAAAAAAAATGTGCTAACATGGTACAAAATTAAATATACAGTGCCACATATTTATTAAAAAATTCACCTTGATGACAGTAGTGTATGTAATGGAATCAGGTTGTACACCAGTTTCACGCATCTTGCTGAAAGTCTGCACCAAAAGGTTAGAATATTATAGAAGTGTGGCAGTACACAATACAAAACAGTTTGCTAACATGCATAGGGCCTAAAGTGCTCTTTAAACCTTACATGAAAAGCACGTAACAGATGTAAGAGTAGAATTATAACAGAATACAGAAGTATGCACACTATGTAAATAACAGCCATGTTTTGCAATAGAATGATATAGCTTGTTGTAGTTTGATGAGTTCTTAAATTGCAATAAGTTCAGCTATATATGATTCTATCATCAAAAGTCGGAACATTTGATATACCTTTTCAATATACTAATTAAACTTTAATTACAATATGCTAAGCATCTTAATCAAAATTAGTGTACTTGGTGCTCATCTAGATGCTAAATCCACCCAAGTACCCTTTAAGCTGCCTAAACTACCACCCCCAAAAAAACAAAAGAAAGACTCCTAAATATTGACTATTGGAGATTGTGATGAGCCCTTGGCTCTCAGCTCAAAACCCTCAATTTCTTAAGTCTTTAAATGTTTTTTTAAGTTTTTAGAGAAATCTTAATAGACAGAAGAGAAGGGGCGCAACATATTTTTGCTCATAAAAGATGAATTTGATCTTATTTCTTCAAAATGAAAGTACAGAATGTATTATTTATCTCCAACAAATAGATTTAGAAAGATAAACATACCAAGAAGGCTCCAGATTATTTTAAATAAAGAACTGGCCAGATCTACAGCTGGAAATGGTGAAAACAAGCATGAATGCACGCCAAGACTCCAGAAGTGGCTTCTCCTGCTCAGAAACTGGTCACAAGGCTCTGAAAAGACTAGCCGCCAATGATAGATGCCAAAGCCCTCACAAAAGAGAGGCGTTTCACTTATTATCTTCACACGCCTTTCTCAAGGCACAAAACCCAAGGCAGGCCGTACGGCCATGAAAGGAAGAAATAGAATCTCTGAAGGACGTCTCTGTAGCTGTGGAAAAGGCGCCACCAATATGAAACTCTCAAGTTATTACTAAAGAACAAACAACTGTAAATATGAAACCTCTGTCTGCAACTATAGAACCTCTATGTGAAGCTCTCAACTGTACTGATTCAGCTGATCTTTCACAGCCTCAAAAGTACTCAACACTGAAGAGTTTTCCGTTCTCCAATGGACAAAATGATCAAACCCTGGTCACAGGAGAATGCTCAGAAGAAAATGCACAAGGCAATTCGAAATAGTCAAAGTTATGAGTTTCTATTGCCAGGAAATGCCTTTATACCAATTGGCACGCATTTCAAGAAAAGTACGGCCTTTGCAATCATTAAAATATTTTAATATTTTAATATAACACTTTTCAATAGTTGCCATCAAATCTTTGAGCGCACTTTTCAATATTTTAAGTTATTAAAATATTAAAGTCCCCTTTTTGACATTTAAGTGATATAAAATATAATTAAAGTCAATGTGACTTTAATAAAAAGACGTTTAAGTTAATAAATTAACTTAATCACTTAAAAACTCCGTAATATGCTCAAAACTCAAGATAATCTCGTGCCGTCAGAAGCTGTGAACTCCTGGAATGCAAACGCTCACTGTGATCCAAGCACTGTCCACTGAAAACACAAACAATCAAACTCTCCAAAAAGCATCACTGACCCTCTATCCAAACTGGCTAGCCCACAAGGGTCCAATAAAGAGCTAACACACTGTTCCCGAGAACTATCTAGCGAGGGGACATCACAGTCCGCCCTCCCCGAATTTGCTTGTCCACAAGCAAACTCAAAGCTGGATGCTGAAGAACACTGTCACTCTCCCACATCGCATCCTCTGCCGGTAGGTCCCTCCACTTAACCAAGTATTCCCTGATGACCCGCCTCCGAAGATGACGCTCTCTGGAGTCCAGAATGGCCTCAGGTATCAAAACTAATTTCCCCTCATCATCCAGGGGTGGCAAATCAATAGAAGGAATTACGTGTTGTCCCAACGCCTTTTTGAGGCGCGACACATGGAACACGTTGTGAACTTTACTGTCCACCGGAAGATCCAGCTCATAAGCCACTTGACCCACACGTCTGACAACTCTGAAGGGTCCATAGTATCGCGGCTTAAGTTTCTCGGAGCCCTTCTTGCGAAGGGTAGACTGCCTATACGGCTGAAGCATCAGGTACACCAAATCATCGATCTCGAAAGACCGCTCTACTCGTCTCTGATCAGCATATTATTTTTGCTGATTTTGGGCTTTTTGTATATTTTCCCTAAGTGCTCTCATAATATCCTGGTTCTCCTGTAATAAATCACCAGCACTGGGAACTCTACTGTCACTCAGCAATAAGTCAAGAAAGCTCGGAGCGTCATATCCATATAACGCTCGATATGGTGTCATCTGGATGCTCATGTGATGGGTGGTGTTGTAACAGTACTCACATAAGTATAACCACCTCACCCATGCCTTCTGCTGCCCTGAACTATAGTTACGCAAGTACCCTTCCACCCATTTGTTGACGATCTCCGTCTGCCCATCTGTCTGGGGGTGGTAGCTGGTACTAGGGGTGAGCTCTGTCCCACAAAGCTTGAATAACTCCTGCCAGAAGTTACTCATAAATCTGCTGTCCCTGTCGCTAACTATACTGCGAGGTAAACCGTGCAGCCTGAATACCTCTCGGAAGAACAAATCAGCAATCTGAGTAGCCGTGTGTGTAGTAGTGATTGCGAAAAAGTGTGCATATTTCGTCAATCGATCTACCACCACGAAAATACTGTCCTTCCCTTGAGCTTTTGGCAAGCCCGTGATGAAGTCCATGGATAAACAATCCCACTTCCTCTCAGGAATAGGAAGCGGCTGTAGAAGACCTGCAGGGTATGAGTGCTCTTGCTTGTTCTGCTGACAAACAAGACATTCCCTGACATACTGGAGAACATAGGACTTGAGACCCTTCCAAGAGAATCTCTCCCGTACCTGCCTATAGGTCTTATAGTACCCAGGATGTCCTGCCATGGGTGAATCATGCAATGACCTCAAAACTCTGTCCCTCATCTCAGAACCTGGGACCAATAAAATCCTCCCTTTGTAGATGATAAGGTCATCTACAAGTGAATACCTGTCATCCAACACTGATCCATCTACTATGCTAGAGGCCCATGGGTCCTTAGCATACTCTACTACTATCAGATGTCTCCAGTCTTCTGAAACCAGTGTAATAGAACTCAAGTGAGGACGGCGAGATAAAGCATCAGCAACCACATTCTGAGTGCCCTTGACATAGGAGATGTCAAAATCGTAAGACTGAAGCTTGCTGACCCATTTTTGTTGTCTCTCATTAAGATCTCGCTGCCCAAGAAAATGCTTCAGACTATTATGATCGGTTTTCACAGTGAACTTACTACCAATCAAGTACTGCCTGAATTTGGCCATCGCATGCATGATAGCCAACATTTCCTTATCATAGATACTAAAACTCCGTTCAGGCCCTCTTAGCTTTCTGCTCTCAAAAGCTATGGGGTGTCGATCCTGCATAATAACTGCACCAATACCCTCACCACTGGCATCGCAATGTAACTCAAAGGGTTTAGTGAAGTCCGGTAAAGCCAAAACAGGACACGAAGTCATGAGAAGTTTGAACTTCTCAAAGCACGCTTGTGCTAATGGTGTCCACTCAAAAGCACCTTTCTTAGTCAAATCGGTTAGTGGCGCAGCATGCCGCGAGAACCCACTAACAAACCGACGATAGAAAGCACACAATCCTACAAATCCCCTGAGCTGTGTCAAAGTCTCAGGTGTAGGCCAATCAATGATGGCTCGAACCTTCTCTGGGTCCATGCTGACTCCTGCACCGCTGATGATGTGTCCCAGATATAAAAGCTCTGCCATGCCCAATGCACACTTGGACTCCTTGGCATACAAGGACTCCCTGTCAAGTATTCTCAGAACCTCATCCAAGTGAACCATATGTTCCTCCCATGATTTACTATAAACCAGGATGTCGTCGAAGAACACTAAAACAAATTTCCTCAAGTGAGGATGGAAAACCCTGTTCATTGTCGACTGAAACGTGGCTGGAGCATTGGTTAACCCAAATGGCATAACCAAAAAATCAAAGTGTCCACAGTGACATCTGAACGCCGTTTTCTCTATGTCCTCTTCTCGGACTCTGATCTGGTGATAACCTGTTCTCAAATCAATCTTTGAGAAGTAGCAAGCTCCATGAAGCTCGTCTATCAACTCATCTATCCGAGGAATAGGATACCTGTTCTTTATGGTTTTCCTGTTGAGCATTCTGTAATCGATACACATCCTAAGTGTACCATCCTTTTTCTTCACCAAAACAACTGATGAAGCAAAGGGTGACTTACTCGGCCTGATGTGCCCCATAGCTAATAGCTCCTGAATAGTCTTCTCAATCTCATCTTTCAGACGCTTGGGGTGCCGGTAAGGAGTAATCATAATCGGTTTCGTGCCCTCCTCCAGCTCTATAATATGCTCAATACCTCTATCAGGAGGCCTGCCTGGTGGAATAGCACTGAATACCTTAGCATGTTTGATTCGAAGTTCCTGCACATCTGGATGGTATGAAGAAGCTTGCTGATCCAACTGTGAAGGCATTAGCTTGCACTCAGCAGCCCACTCTACCATATCATTACGAATCAAACGCTCCATTCTCCGAAGTGAAATCTCCCTAAGGTTGCTGTCCCTGATGGCTTTGAGAATATGATTTGTGCCATCAATGGTGAACTTCATTTCCATGTCACGCAAATTAAGCGTGAACTCTCCTATTGCATGAAGCCACTTCATGCCAAGAACTACATCAGTTCCACCCATGTTTACCACATAAAAATCTGCCTTGAACTCAAAATTGTTAAGTTTCAAAGGCAAGTCAGGTATCATCCTCTCACAATCGAGAGTGTTTCCATCTGCAACCCTCACACGAATGCCTTCAAACTGCTGAGTTTGAATACCCCGTTTCTCTACCAACCGTGAATCGATGAAGTTATGGGTTGCACCTGTATCAAGGAGAGATATGACCCTTTGACCAGCTAGGATCCCACGGAGTCTGAAAGAACCCTCTTTCTGCATGCTGGACATATGAGCCTCCTTAAGTTCTGTTTCCTCTGCAATTTCTGCTTCATTTTCTGATTCTTCTCCATCTGTATCATAGATTGGAGCTCGCTGATCAGAAAAATCAGTCAATGGTTCTTCCTCATAAAACCACTCCATGTGCTTGTTTTGCCCTTTTGGTTTGAGGGGGCAATCATGATTAAAATCATACGGACCTTTGCAGTAAAAACAGAGTTTTCTCCTTCTCAAATCATTCATGGTTTCTCGATCTAAAGGGGCTGCAAATTTCTTTTTCTGATCTGTATTATCAGCCTTCTTTGGATCTGATTTATTTTCCGTGTATGATGTGGTAGGCTTTGAGCTAAAAGGCTTACGAGGTGTAGATAGCTCCATGCTGCGAGCTTTCCTCATTGCCTCCTGTAAGGTAGGTGGATCAAATGCTTTTATCCAACCTTTCATGGGCTCGAAAAGACCTTCAATGAATAATATGACCAGCCTTCTCTCTGAGATCCCTGTCACCATAACAGATAGTCTTTGAAATTCACCAATGTACGATTCCAAGCTACCTAACTGTTTCAGCTGTGCTAAATCTCTGAAGAAAAGCTCAGGATCCCTTCTATCAAATCTCTCTACCAGTCTATCAGTAAACTCCTGGTACGAGGTAATCCTGTCGTGATGAAGAGTAGTCATACCATGAATCCACCAGTCATGTGCTACGCCATCAAGATGAAGTGCTGCAAAACGAATGGCATCCACCTCAGGCATGGGGCGTAGTGTCAGGAAAGTATCCAGTTTACTAACCCAGGCACGTGCTGTAACTCTGCCACTGCCATCAAAGTGAACTAAGGTTAGTTTGCTGGTTGCCTGTTTAAGATCACTCTGTTTGTGTCTAGGACGCCTGTCATTCCTGTTCCTGGTGTGCTCTCTCTTCTGGCTCATGAACCTGTCAAAGTTAAGGTGCTCCTTAACCCTTGGTGGCAAATTATCCCACTCATCATGCATAGCCATAATATTATCTGCAAAATTAATTTCACCACCTTGTTCAGCTTCGTCCACTTCCTCAGCATCATCTCTGGTGAACGTGGGATATGTAGCTCTCTCATAGGTGCGTACTGGATCTATAATCCTCTGTGGCTCTCTATGGATACTGCCATCTCTATCTGAATCCAAACTACGAGCTCTGTTTATTGACAAATTCTGAACATTCGTGCTGAGTTGTTGAAGAATAGTTGCTACCTGTTCTTGCCCTGCAACCATGCCTCTAAGCACGTCTTTGGCTTCCCTGTCCTCATCCTCCCAAGTATTCCTGTGAGAACTTTCTCCAGCCCTGTTCGCCATATTGTCCCAATCTAATTCCTCCTCCTGATCTGCAAACGGAAATGGTGGAAAAGGATTCTGGTCACCTCTTTGATTTCTAGGACCTCCTCTGAAATAGGACTTGCCAAAACCCTCTTTATTTGACTTCATAAATTCTCAAACCCCACAAGCTGGCAGGATGTGAGCTCTGATACCACTGTGATGAGCCCTGCTGGCTCTCAGCTCAAAACCCTCAATTTCTTAAGTCTTTAAATGTTTTTTAAGTTTTTTAGAGAAATCTTAATAGACAGAAGAGAAGGGGCGCAGCATATTTTTGCTCATAAAAGATGAATTTGATCTTATTTCTTCAAAATGAAAGTACAGAATGTATTATTTATCTCCAACAAATAGATTTAGAAAGATAAACATACCAAGAAGGCTCCAGATTATTTTAAATAAAGAACTGGCCAGATCTACAGCTGGAAATGGTGAAAACAAGCATGAATGCACGCCAAGACTCCAGAAGTGGCTTCTCCTACTCAGAAACTGGTCACAAGGCTCTGAAAAGACTAGCCGCCAATGATAGATGCCAAAGCCCTCACAAAAGAGAGGCGTTTCACTTATTTCTTCACACGCCTTTCTCAAGGCACAAAACCCAAGGCAGGCCGTACGGCCATGAAAGGAAGAAATAGAATCTCTGAAGGACGTCTCTGTAGCTGTGGAAAAGGCGCCACCAATGAAACCCTCAAGTTATTACTAAAGAACAAACAACTGTAAATATGAAACCTCTGTCTGCAACTGTAGAACCTCTGTGTGAAGCTCTCAACTGTACTGATTCAGCTGATCTTTCACAGCCTCAAAAGTACTCAACACTGAAGAGTTTTCCGTTCTCCAATGGACAAAATGATCAAACCCTGGTCACAGGAGAATGCTCAGAAGAAAATGCACAAGGCAAATCGAAATAGTCAAAGTTATGAGTTTCTATTGCCAGGAAATGCCTTTATACCAATTGGCACGCATTTCAAGAAAAGTACGGCCTTTGCAATCATTAAAATATTTTAATATTTTAATATAACACTTTTCAATAGTTGCCATCAAATCTTTGAGCGCACTTTTTCAATATTTTAAGTTATTAAAATATTAAAGTCCCCCTTTTGACATTTAAGTGATATAAAATATAATTAAAGTCAATGTGACTTTAATAAAAAGACGTTTAAGTTAATAAATTAACTTAATCACTTAAAACTCCGTAATATGCTCAAAACTCAAGATAATCTCGTGCCGTCAGAAGCTGTGAACTCCTGGAATGCAAACGCTCACTGTGATCCAAGCACTGTCCACTGAAAACACGAACAATCAAACTCTCCAAAAAGCATCACTGACCCTCTATCCAAACTGGCTAGCCCACAAGGGTCCAATAAAGAGCTAACACACTGTTCCCGAGAACTATCTAGCGAGGGGACATCACGAAGATCTTGTTGAGATAGTGCTGCTACTATGCGGAATCAATCACCACCAATGCCAATTCATTTGCCCATCCCTAGCCAGCTCAACACCTTATCCTTCATTTTATCAATGTTCATGTGCACAATGAAGTCAAATGTAATAACAATTGGCATCATAAACTTGAAAATGCATTACTTTTCAAATATTTAATAATTCCTTCTAATTGATTAATCTTACTAGCTGCACCTTCATCTTCAACAATTAATGGTCAATTAGTCATCCATGGACATGTTTCTCAATTGGCAGTCAATGGTCATCCATCAACATTGGTTGGCCATCCATTGGCAGTCATCCATCAACAGTGGTTAGCCATCCATTGGCATTGTTGGTATTCTCCCTTCACATATGCCAAGGGGGATCATGTGTGCCCCAAAATTGACTAGAGACTTCAAAATTGTTATGGTGAGTTAGATGGAGCACTTGTGTTGTTCTTTTTAGAGATGCGCCGTGGTTCAGATAGACTCTGGATGTTGCTTGTGTGCATAATGATGCAGAGTTGCATTTTAGAATGATGTTGCAAATTGATTGTGATTCACTTGTTGACTTGCTGCATTCAAGAATTACCTTGTGCATGCAATGTGATGATGCTCAAATATTTTTTTGGTTGGTCAGTAGACAAATGTCAATGTACCTAATCTCTTGCATATCTATGACGTTCTGACATTGCTCACACACTTGAATTATTTGGATGCACCTGATCATTGTTCCTATTAATGTCTCATGTTGGTTGGTGGGCAATGGATGTGTACCTTTTACTCCTAATTGTGCACCTCTTTGAGTTTATTGCACCTAATGAGTACTTGTGCCTAATTTTGAGCAATATTGATGTAGTATGGATGTTGCTACTTCAATTCGGTTCAATGTTAGTATGTGAATTGGCACACATTTTCAAATGATTTCAATGGTGATGTAGAATTCCTCATATTGGCCACTTGTGGATTGGCCAGTTTTATACAAAGGCAAAAAATAGGATGCCCCTTAACAAATCTTTAGATAATGAGTATTGTAGTTGTCCTAGAGATAATTATCATTGAGGACTACTAGTCATGAGTGATCACAATTGATTGGTCAAATCTATTGCAACTTTTATTGAATGATAGCAATTGAAAGATCAATGAGATGGTACCTTCATGATTTGCTTGTTTATGAATAGGATCAATCGGTTGAGGATCTTGATGATGAGACATCATTTGGGTCTCTTGATTCCAAACATTAGATTCTAGTGATTTTGGACATTTATTCCAAAAAATTTAGTGGAGATGGTTAATGATAATACTTGAGGCATTGTTAGAGATTTTCTCTTTCCTAGGGTTTTTTCCATGAAATGCCTAAGATTAAGATGCTAAGGCTTAAAGCCCTATTGCCTATGCCCTAGGTCCATCACTTAATAATCCAATTTCAAAGTGACTTCCTTAGCCAGTTTCCGATCTCTTAAGTCCCTTTTCAAAGCCTCTATAATTGTGAGTCAACCGGCCACTTTGTCCTAGTAGCTTATTCTTGCGATAAAATGCTTGTACTTTATTTAGTTACTTAAGTGCCTTGCCCAACATTCAAGTTTTTGGCCCCACCACTTTCCACGTTGGATTCATGTGTCATTCCCATGTTTTATCATGCAAGTTTACTTTATTGGGAGCTCATTTCCGACATTTGGCTAAAGGTTGCAAGTTTGCGAAATTATGAACCTGTCATAAAGGTGTTGAATCATGTCTCTGTTGCGGCTCTTTCTTATTTCACAGGTTCAAAATAGGGGCACACATGTGAAGCTGCAATGGTGCAAAATACTGCCAAGTGTTAACGCAAGAACTCTTTTAGGTTTCATAGACTTTACCCTTGTGGCGAACAGGTGTATTTTCATTGTATCGCACACGAGCTTCACATTGCAAGCTCAAAACAATCAACTTTCTTCAGCATGCGAACTCGCAATGAGTTGCCATGTGTAAAGTGTGACGCTCACTCTTCAAAAGGTTAAGCGACCCCGTCATCAAGAAATGGAGCAATTCTATTGGATAATGCAGTTCAAGCTTATTGTGGGATTCGAAAGGAGCTTTGTCTAAGGCCCGTGACAATGTGATCATTCCCCACATGGAGCTTATTCAGCGTGTACCTAGTTTTCTTCCTGGTAGCTAAAGTTATTGTACACGATGGCGCCTAGGTTACTCATGTCATGATTTCGCAAGCTTGTTTCATATCACAAGTTAAATAACAGATGGAATGACTTCAAGTAGCGATAGTGCCAAACGATGACATGTGTCCTCTCTTGTGCCATGTTAGCATATTTGTCCAAACTTTCCAAAGAATTTGTGGGAATAAAGGGTTTTTTGCAGAAATTAAAGAAAAAATATTTTCAAATATCTGGAGGCTATGATAGTCATAGATTTGTCCAAGTCAGATCAAGATCAAGGGCTAATATTCAAAATTTGAAAAGGCTACCTACAACCACCCTTTTCGCCTGTGTGAGCTTTAATGGCTTCTTTTGCCAATATCTACCAATTTCTTCTGCATTTTCAAGTTAATTGCTTTTGTTTAAATTCTCAAAAGCTTTGTAAAGCATCCTTCACAAAGAATTTGTGAAATTCAAGCCACTAGAGCGTTCAAATTTTCAAATTAGGGTTCTTCAAAGCAGAAAATGAGTAAGTCTATTCTCATCACCTGCATTGTGAAATTCAAATATCTAAAAGATTTTCCTAGTCTAGTTAAATTCTAAGTTAAAATCGAAAATAGAAGCCTTGTAGTCTTTGAATTTCCAAAAGATAGTAAAAACCCTTGTTATCCATAAAGCCCTAATTTTGTAAACCAAACCCTAATTCGAAAAATGGCTTGCCCATCGGGAAAATTAAAGAGGGGTTTGGATGAGGATATTCTACAACAATTGCCAGGTCATCCAAGAGAACTAAGCATGCTCAAGGTGTAGGAATTCTTTCAGATAGGTTAATTGACAAGGTAGATGGTGTTAGAGATGCCACCATAGTAGCCCAGGGATGGAATCTATTCGGTTATGGTTTTAGGAAATGTCAATCACGAAGGCCCTTATGAAAGATATGGACTTTAGATTTGGGACTAGTTGTCCCAAATGTTTTTGTAAATGTTGACCTAATAAGAGCATTGGTAAGAAGGTATGACCCTATTAGAAGGACAAATTTCAATGATAAGGGCATAAAATTGGTTAATTTAGATAGTGGATATATTTGTCAGGTCTTCCACTTATCTAAGAATGCACATGTTCCAATTAACTTCGGCTCCTTCCAGAGAGAATACTCCAAAAATAGAGAGAGCTTCAAAATTAAATGGTTCCCTAATGTAATGTCCCCTTCTCATCAGTGATCTGTTCTGACACTCATGAGCCTATTCCGGAAGCCTGTAGGCTTGTGTGAGGTAAAAATAGGGTTTCCAGTTCTGAGGTTCTATGGCTTTTTAGGGAGTTTACTATTTTTAGTAAATTCTATTTGTGGTAGTATGTAGTTGTCAGTCTTCAAAGTCTTCATTTTCAGTTGGAGCATTTAATGCAATTCAAGTTTGGCTTCTAGAGGTTTAATTTTGGTGATTAAAGGCACTAATGTTATAATTTGCAGTTGACCCCTTGGTCTAGGGAAAAATAACTTTAATTTGTTTTTTAAAGGTGGTCATGAAGGGGGACGCCATCATGGAGGATAAATTTAATATTTAAAGTCTTTTAATGCCTTGGGAAAAATGGACGCCTTTTCTTGAAGATATTCTTTTGAAAATAAAGTTTATTTGTGCCTTGATAAAATGGACGCCTTTTTGAGAAGTTGGAAGGTTTCTTGGAAATTTGAAGAGTCTCTTACGACTTTTGGCTTACTTCCTTGAGGAACTGAAGAGTCTTCTACTCTTCTATAAAATGAATGCTTTGCTTCAGCATTGGGATGGATGAAATTTATGCTAAAGTTATGCTGTCGGAATGACAATTGATATTTTGCCTCGAGGATGTCTACCTCCTAGCCTTTCGTCCAATTTCGTGTTTGCAAGATAACACCTGGTTGGCTACATTGCTGCTTCTCAATATCAGACCAGCAGATTGAGCTCATTTGATTGAAGAATTCTGGAGTTTTTGGCAATTTTGATTTGCTGGTTCATCAACAGCTGAAGGTGATTTTGATTTATATCTTTATTTTCAGTATGAATTTGGTTCTGGGCATCTCATCATTCTATTTGTTGACCATGGGCGATTTTTCATGCCAATTTTGAGATTTTATGGTTGAGAGCTTGATTTTTAAAGTGAAATCGCCCCTTCAAGGAGGGCCGTACTTTTCTGGAAGTGTCTTGGGATGCGTGTAAAATTCACAGAGGTTCTTTGAAGCTGTTTCTTCATCTCAGCATGGTCGCCTACCTTCTAGTAATCCATTGCATTTGATTTCGATCAAAACGGAGGTAATTTGATGGAGTTATGAACAATTCATTGGTTTTCACTATTGCTGGTTGACATTTTCAGTTTACTGATTTTTGTATCAAACCTTAGAAAATTCTGATTTTTGATTCATTATCAGTGGTTAGAGGGATAATTACTTGTTTGAGATCATCTATTACTCATGTGCTTTGAAGCTATTGAAATCCATATGTAATTTGCAGCTTTCTTCTTATTTGTAATGACTGTAAACAGTAGTACTGTTCCAGTCCTAATTGCTGCATTTAATTCTTCTTCTTCTCACATAAGTACCCCTGGATGGTCTACCGCCAGTGTGGATAATTGATTGTATTTCTCTTTGTACCCACTTTCCAAGTGGTGAATCCCCACTCTCAAGTGGATGCCCGCCGCAGCGGATGAATTAGTTTGTTGTAGCTTCATGGCTGGTTATCCGCCTATTAATTTCCAGTTTTCAATTAATCACTCCGTCATATGTTAGCACCTCGCCCTCAGTGGGATCTTGAGTGCACATTCTTGACGTTGAGTTAGCTTCATTTCAAGTTATTGTTTTGTAATTACTCCACCATATGACAACACCTCCCCTTCATTGGGATTGAGTGTGCATTCTTGGCGTTGAGTTTCTTTAAGCTTGGATTTCAGTTTGTTGCTAACGCTAATCCAGTTGGCTAGTGCTGGTTTTTTTATTGTGTAAAACTATTGAAAAATTGGTTAGCTTATTTCAGTCAGGTCTTCCACTTATCTAAGAATGCACATGTTCCAATTAACTTCGGCTCCTTCCAGAGAGAATACTCCAAAAATAGAGAGAGCTTCAAAATTAAATGGTTCCCTCACCATAGAAGAAGAGGTTGAGACAGACAATTGGTTAGATTCACCAGGGATGAAGTTGAGCCTTTTAATTTTGACATATTTGAAGACTACTTCATCAATACATATTATACATTGTGTCAGGTTTTGGGTATAGATGCTAAATATAGATACCAACTCCATTGTTAGTAATGGGTATGGACATACAACATAGGGACCTTAATAGCAGTTTCGATTATGCCACATTTATATCTGATGGAATTCACAAGGCACTGGTGGCAATCAAAGGAGATGAGACTGTGGTGCATTTCAAATGGTACTCTCTATTGTGCCATGTCATTTTGTATAGTGGTAAGAGGATCTGAGCCCCTCAAATACAAATAAGATCCCAAGATGAAAATGGATTTATCTTGCAAGTCCAAGAATGAACTTATATTTGGGACATCCACTATGACAAATCAAGTTATGTGGTTTTTGAAGAATTCTTTGTCAGAGAAGTAACAAGGAATCTAGGGTTTCCTATTGATTGGAGAATCTTTGAAAAAGATAGAAGATCTTAAGGCCATTAGACCTAACTCTTGAGTTGGGGATTGACCATAACTAGGGCAATTAGTTCTTCCATGCCCATTATACAGTGTTCAAGGTCTATGGTGCACCAAAAGCACCCCATATACTGCCAAGGACCATGCCAGATAGAATTGCATTCTTGGAGATTTTATGGCAACTAAATAAGGCAGATAAAACTCGTTTGAGAAACATGAAGGGTTTGTATTGCCACCATGCATTGTATTTTCTGATTTCATGATCACTGCTAAAGAGGGCTTGGAGTTGGTATACTCTAAACCATGGTAGGAAAACTGGGCGAGTACTCGTCGAGTTCGCGACTTGCAGCTTGCAGTCCCTCCGAGAGCGACTCATGGGTTTACTCACGGCTTGGAAAAGGTCCAAAACTTGTCGAGTTGTGGCCGAAAACTTACCTAAAACCCTACAATATCTCCAAAAAACTCGCTCGTTCAGACACAGGTTTGTGAGACACATTTTTTATGCAAATTTTGGCACTATCATGATGCGTTTTTGGCACGATTTGGGCCTATAAAAATCCTACAGTCGACCCTACAGATTGTTGGCGTTTAAATTAGCACCTCTGGAGTGTTGATTGTAAACGTTCAGCTATTACAAATGTTTTGCAACACTTCTTCGTTATTTAAAGAGGAAAAGTCCCTCTCTGCTGATGTAACGCATAAGGAAGGGTAGGGTAAACTAAGGTGCCTATCTTTTTGTACTCAGGGGTAGCACACAAGGGTGCACAACACAATGCGCCATAGCTAAGCTTTTTCTCTAGTTTCGACAGATCTTAACTATGACTATTCTAGCTTTTAATCTATCCTAAATCCTCAAGGTAAACAGAGCATGAGGGCATAGGAGCGGGAATGGATTGGTTAGATCACTTGAATCAATCGTATCCTTAGAATATGGCCGAGGCTCTGAACTCTCAAATATACACAGGGATAAGGTTTTATACAAGCAAACGCTCTTCACGATAAGTTGGATCTGAGACCTGCCAAGGAGGAGGAACCCCTATCCGAGGTATGGGCTAGAAAACGACTTACAAGAAACAACAAATTACGATGTCTTGGCTGACAAACTTGCTAAGGAGGAAACCCTATCCGAAGTATAGGTTGAAGGACAATCCATTAGACAACAACAAACGACAACTGTTAATAACAAATATCCAAGGAGGAGGAACCCCTATCCGAGGAGGGAAATGAAACAACAAGCTATTAAACACAAAGACATTATGGAAGAACTCAAATCCTTTAGATCAAATTGCATGTGCCTTTTGATTTCTTTTCTTCAAGCTTTCTAAACAAATTGCAAAGATTGGGACAGCAAAGGCATGAAATCATGCACAATTACGATCAACCAATGAACTCTCATCCAAGAGTGAACAAAAATTCGCTTTCAAAGTTGTTGGCAACAATGGCGCAGCAATTTTGCATAGCAAGTAAAGGTTAAACAAATAATGAGCCCAAGGCTCTTATTTATAAAACTCAAACGAGTGGGTAACCCCAAAATCTCCTTGAGTTAACAATGAGTTCTTGCCAATCAATTAACAAGATTTATTCCTAAAAAGGGGGAACAAACAGTTAACTGGAAATCTACTTCAGTTAACTGAAACTAAACAAAGAGTCAACTGGAAACTACTTCAGTTGACTGAAAGTAAACTAAAGGTGAACTTTAATGTAAAGTATACCTCCAAAATAGACATCCACGTTTAGTGGAGATCTGAGATCCACAAATTATGGAAGTCAATTAGACATCCTTAATCAGTGGGGTCTAACAATGCATGATTTGTGGGATATGGAGTTAACTTAGAAAGGGGCATCAAGTTAACTCCAATTACATTTTATGTCCTCTTGAGTTGACTTGGAATGAGGCATCAAGTCAATTTCAAGTATCATAAATGCCATTTGGCGGGTAGGACGTCCCAACTAGGTGTCTAACACCTCATCATCTTGAGTCAACAACTCCTTATCTTGAGTCAACAACTCCTTTGACCAGTCATTGACTTTTTCTACCTCTTGCAAACTACTTCTTGATATTTGATCTTCTTTGCAACTGCATCATCCAACCTTATTGACATGGAATGTGGAAGTTAGTGTGGTAGTAACCGGTGTCGGCTCTATGTTTGGAATCACTACCTTCCTTATTTGGCTATTCATTGAACAGTGATGTCATTTACACCTTCCAAGGCATCCAACTTGACTATGGGCTTCACTTGATGCATGTTTGTGTCGAGTGTTTTCAGAAAGTCGTGAAGTAGGACCATTTTGGCCCTAATTTCAACTTGAGAGTATTGTATTCTAAAAAAATCGACTGTTGACTGTAAACACGAATATGTTCAAAAAACTTTTTCTGCAACTGCTAAAAATAGCCAGCCGAGAGGTAATTTTTATGAAAAAATCTGAGATATGGGTTTTACTTAGAATAATTTTCTAAATGGACCCAGAATTTCAAAACTCCCAAAAAATCACTTTTTCTCGTACATGCAAGAGCCCTTCGGGGCAAAGGTTTTAGAGGCAGCAGAGGCTTATTTTTCCCAAAAAAATCTGACACATGGGTATTGTTGGTGCTTCAAAGCTAAACAAACCATGTTTGTCTGATTTTTGAAATTGTGAATTTTTCCGGAAACCCTAAAAAATAGGGGCAACAGGGCAACTTTTTCTGGTAAAATCTGGCACATGGGTTTTGTTGAATATGCTATGTTGATCATACCCAGTTGGTCAGATCTGTGATTATCTGTCATTTTCTTGGACATGCAAGAAGATCTAAGACAAGAAGAGAGGAAAAAGACAAGAAGATTGGAAGTTATTTTCTGCCTTTCTGTAAAAATGTGCCTTCTGATGCAACCCCTGAGAAATCATCCTTTTGTGCTAGTGATCTTCAAAAATAATGAACAGTCAAAACCCTCTGTCAGATCTTGAAAAGACATCTTGGAGAGCAAATGGTTGTTCTTGAGCTCCAACCTACAAAGACAAACAACGAATAATGATGTCCAAGCTTGATACATAGTGATTGATGCTTGAATGCATCAAGTATGGGCACCAACTCATGATTGAAGACTGATTTGGCCTGATTTGGAGTTCTAAAGACTGATTTCCACTGATTGTGGGATGTTTTGGCCAAGTTTTCCTCAAAAATCTCTAACTCAAGTCAACAAATCTCTTTTTGACTTTTTAGGTGTCCTTGAGTTTTGAACACTTTTTTATCATTTTCATGTTGAATGACCTTTGTTTGATCCTCAGTTCATGTTGACCAGCCTCATTAGATTCCTGTGTTGACAGCTTCGTTGTTGAGATTGACCCAAATGGTGAAGGTCATCTTGGAGAACCTTCTACCATCTGACAACTTTTAAGGGCGCAAAATAAAGGGCGCCTTCTCTGGAAAAGGCTCTTTCTCCCATGCCTTAGTACGTTTTACCATGTGTTACATTCAGTCTCTTTCTGGGACGTTTGCCACTTGATTGCTTCCACCGATTGCCTGGCAGGCCCGATGAGAGTACTTTTGATTTGATCAAGAGGTTGGCTGATAGCTGAACAAGTTCATTATACACAGCAACTGCTGACGGGGTCATCAGGTGCTTCAAAAAGATGGGCGCCCCTGGCCAACAAGGGCGCTTTTAGCTTGTATCTTACTGATTTATCCTTCAATTGGCATGTTCAGTTGATCTATTACTGCAATCATTTGACTCGTCTCACAAGCTTGTTGATAGATTCGTTGTCGAGTTGAAACGGGATCGAAGAGTTCTCTCGAAGGCGACATTTCTCAACGGGCTACATCTTGACCACCTCATTCAAGGGTGCCTTTGCTTGACAAGGGCGCTTTTTCTCATGCTGAATAGCCATTTTTGATGTCTTCGTCAACTGCCTCTTCTCACTGTGTTGACATTTGTCGGCGATCACTTCATCAAATGATCTTGTTGATTATTACATTGTTGAGCCAGTAGGAGAACGCAGAGGATGACTACCTTGGATGAATTAAGTGACTGCATTTGGCCCCTGAGAATCAAGAGTGCCCCTCTCTGAAAAAGGGCTCTTTTTGCATTATGGACTTATTTCTCCTTCATAATGTTTCCAGAGTTAGTCAAATTTTGGCCTTTTTCAATTTCCAGAATCTCCTTCGTCAAACGACATCTTTTTATCTTTTGTTGTTTTTTCAATGTCTCTTTGTAACAGCCTCTACGCATTCTGTTGACATTTGTCGGTGATCACTTTATCAAATGATCTCACTAAATGTTTCATTGTCAAGCCAGCAGGAGAACGCCGAGGATGACTACCTTGGATGAATTTGGTGACTACATTTGGCCCCTGAGATTCAAGGGTGCCTTTCTCTGAAAAGGGCTCTTTTTGCACATTTTGAACTGACTTCTCCTTGGTAGCATTTCCAGAGTTAGTCAAATTTCGACCTTTTTTTATTTCGAGAATCTCCTTCGTCAAACAACATCTTTTTAGACCTTTTTCACCATGGTTGCATTGTTGAAGCTTTTGAAGCTTAGCTTTCAATAC
>VDFB02115899.1:0-13039 GCA_007258455.2 Sequoia sempervirens
GGTGAACTAGAAATTTGGGGTTTTCAATTTTAGGTTTATAGAAATGTAAATTTAGGCAAAATGTATGTATGTACATACATGTACATACACATATGTATACATACACATGCATTTACATATATGTGTACACATACATGTATGTACACTCAAGTACATACATCTATGTATACACATTCATACATATACATATATATGTACATGTATGTACACACATACACACATGTAAGGTGAGAGTATATCATGTGCATCCTTCACATTTGATTAATATTGCATCTATATAATCTATAGAAAATCTACATGGAAAAGAGAATTAACAAAAAACCAAGTCCACTCCCACATATAATACAAGTTCATTCCCAACTTTTTTTCAATTGTGTTGTGGGTGGAAAGTTGCTTGTGGGTATCAATTTTTTTGTTTCAGTAATTTGGAATTTTGAGGTGGGTACAAATCCTTTCATTCCTTAATATTTTAAGAATTGTATGTTGGATGAAGATTTACTTGTGGTTATCAGTTTTTTAACTAAGTCATTTTTTCATGATGAGTGTTATCTACTTGAACCATAGATTTTTGGCACAATAAGGCTCTCTAACTCTTCTAGGGTTTTTCACCTTAAAGGAGAGAGGTAGGCCAAAAATGCTAACTAGGTTCATTCAAATTAGGATGTGTATGATGTTGTTTAAGCTAAATGAAATGATCTAAGTTCAATTAAATAATCTAAATGACTGATTATGTATGCAAAACCTAAGATTTATGATATGTTGGAAAACACAATGTGTTATGCAAACAAGGACCTATGAATGAATAAATGCAAAACAGAAAGGAAAGAGTTAAATTAGTGTGCACCTGGAGGTATAATGGAGAATATGGAATCTTTTGAATATTCCAAATGCAAATCACAAAGAAGAAGTTTACTAGTGGGACGCATTTTCTTAGGGTGGCGAATCAATCTTGCTCTTGGTAAAAATTGTTGGAAACGGGTTTTTGAGCATTGGGATCCGAAATCTGGCAGGGCTTAGATTTCCAGTCTTAAGGTGGGACTCATTCACCACTAGTGGTGAATCAATCCTCTCCCAAAATTTTGAGAAATCAAGAGACAACTCTACAACAACAGATCTGAAGATGTTTGCTTGTTGAGTTGCCGAGAATCAATATGTAAGAAACAAACATAATACCTTCTCAAGCTTGAAATATGATTGATTTTGACTTGAAACACTTACCCTAGTTGACTTGTTGACCGCACTCTTCCAACACTTAAATGCTTGTTAAATCTACACAGAAAAGTCTGCAAACACACATGAAAGAGGGGGAAAATGGTTAAGGGTTAGCAAATAGGGGCTTTCCTTGGTCAAATCCCACTTTTGGTAATCAAACCCTTAATGAGAAAATGAAATGCAGAAAGAATGATAAATAGATAACATGCAAATGTTATTAACTTACCAAACCCTTTTTGATGAAAATCTGAAGTTGTGTCAATGGATGCTCCATAATGCTTGAATAGTACTTGATTTGATGTTGTAAGATGCTTGAATACTTGAGTGAATAGGTGAATGAGTGAACTGATAAATGGGGTTAAAATGGATGTCAAAACACTTATTTTATACAATCTTATTACGCATGTAACCCATTAATACCTCATCATAGGCGACGTCAAGTGATTTTTGAATAAAAACTGAAAGGAAATTTAAAATATTTTGAATTTGGAGCGAAGGGGACTCATTTAGCGCGGTTACTACCATGACCCTAAAATGGGTGTGAGGGTAAGTCATATTTAATGTTATTTGTTAAGGCTGCATTGAAATACGCTTAATTAAAAGCTTATAAGGGAATAAATGGGTCAAATAAAGCATAAGAAAGGTGTAAATGGTGAAGTTATGCCTAGAAAAGTGTGAAATCTTGTTACAAGACTTTACAACACTTCAAAATAGGACTCAAGAGGGAAAAACCCAACCTCCAAAAGCATCCATACTCCATCATATTAGTCAGCAATAAAGCAATATAAGAGTTACAATGAATACCTCTGAAGCATCAAGCCTCTCAATGCATTCTCATGTGTCCAAGGATGAATCCACACATCCCATGCCATGCTTCACATATGCACTCCTCAGAAAGACTCAATAATGGTAGTCCACTCACTCAACCAACCTTAACCACTAAACATGTGCTTGCTTTTATAGAACAAGCTCACACAAATACAACTAGTGTTAAGATTGTTAGTGTTTGGTAGCTTCGGGAGATATTTTCTCCTTAATTAAGGTTGGTGGCCTACATATGTTGATGTATTAGCGATGGGAGGTATCTTCTAGCAGTAGAGGCATCTTCTTTAAATAGTTGTTATGACAAGCTTTTGACCCACATAAATTGTCTTATTCAAAATGGACATGCAAGAAATGCGGTAACTAAGATGCAAAGAGAATGCATCTTGACATGCAAGAGAATATGTCTCCTTTAAATAGACGCATGAACTGTATTTGTAACTCCTCCTTAAATAAGCAAATGAAACGCCACCTAGTGTGTCCTCTTGTGTGTGCATGTGTAACTGTCATTTGCCTATATTTAGGAGGAGATGTTGGCTTGTTTGGTGACTGATTTTGTCTATAAAAACAAGTCACATCTTCAAGAAGATGTTTGATTATTCATAGTAGGTTATTGCCCTTCAAAGAGAAAATTCATATCAAGCAGAAATCAGAGGTTTTTTGTATATTGGCATCTAGGAGAGGTGTTGAGACTTGTAAGCTGATTTCATTCAATATATAAGAGACATATTTGTGGTTGGGTTTTTCTTCCTTGAGAAGGAGGGTTTTCCCACGATATATGTTGTGTTATATTGTTCATTTCTTCATGTGTTTGTGTTGCATTTTTGCTTTCTTTTAAATCTTATCCTAAAACATCAACATGGTATCAGAGCGGGTTTTTGAAAAGACCCCATTATATTTGGGTTGACTAAGCCTATTGTTGATTGTGTAAATCAATACTTCAAGTCTATTGTATCTTGGCCACTAGCTGATGTGGTTGATATGAGTTAAGTAGGTTATAGTCACTTACGGAAGAATAGACGTCTGAACCTTTGTAGTTGCATATTCACTATGAGTTGGTATAGTTGTTGATTATAGAGCATCATCATAAATATATCTGGCACAGGACTTCTCCCCAGGAGATGTGAGAAGGAACTGTTGTTTTAAGGAGAGTCAAAATTCAGGAGTAGAATTAATGTTCATGAGCAGACCTAAGGGAAAGATAAGTGTGGATTTGAAAAAGTGTTTAAGTACAACACTTACAGAAATTCTGATTTCAACGAGATAAGTATTTCTTGTTTAAATAATGTTCATGAATTTTTTATGTAGTTATTAATTCATGATATAACATTGAGATAGTGAAACATGTATGATTCTAGCATTGGTATTTCTTCAGGATAGGTTTTAAACTATTGGTAATCTCTCTCTAAATGCTTCTAGGATGGTTCAAGGAGCAAGAGGATGATGAGAGACTGGCTAAGGAATTCAAGGAGGAAGAGCTTGAGGCATCCTGTGAGGAATTCATGCAAGTTGAAGAGATAAACTTAACTGGAGACATCTCTTGAAGACGAAGAACCTATTCAAGTTGTCTTTGAGATTAGTTTCTTCGAAGAGGAGGAATTTACATTCAAAGGGAGTTTGACAATTCATCAGAAGCAACCTTGGACAAGGAGGTTAGAAGGTTGATGCAAGTACTTGGAGCTTCAGAGTGAGTTTCATCATCATGGAGATCTGTTGGTAATGCATTTCTCTCTACGAGAGAGATTTGAGGTGCAAGCCCTTCTTAATGCATTTCTCTCTACGAGAGAGATTTGAGGTGTAAGCCGTTGTTAATGCATTTCTCTCTGCGAGAGAGATTTGAGGTGTAAGCCCTTGTTAATGCATTTCTCTATGCAAAAGAGATTTGAGGTGTAAGCCCCTGTTAATGCATTTCTCTATGCGAGAGAGATTTGAGGTGTCAGCCCTTGTTAATGCATTTCTCTTTGCGAGAGATTTGAGGTGTCAGCCCTTGTTAATGCATTTCTCTCTGCGAGAGAGATTTGAGGTGAAAGCCCTTGTTTCATTCTCTGGGAGTATCCATGGTGGATGTCATGTTAATATGATGACATCACATTGAGTGACTCCATGATGAGCTCTTTCCACAAATGAGTGTAGCCATTGTGGGCGTCATGTTGAGAGACTCCATGACATAGATATCTGGAAAATATCTCCCTAGCTAAGAGGGAGTTTTAGTGTTTGGTAGCTTCGGGAGATATTTTCTCCTTAATTAAGGTTGGTGGCCTACATATTACAAATTATATTTTATATTTAATGTTGATGTATTAATGGCAGGAGGTATCTTCTAGCAGCAGAGGCATCTTCTTTAAATAGCTGTTATGACAAGCTAGCTAACCCACATAAATTGGCTTATTCAAAATGGTCAACATGCAAGAGAATCTATGTAACTAACATGCAAGAGAATCTGTGTAACTAACATGCAACAAAATCTACATACTGACATGCAAGAGAATCTTTGTCTCCTTTAAATAGACGCATGAACTGTATTTTTAACTCCTTAAATAAGCAAATGAAACGCCACATAGTGTGTTCTCTTGTGTGTGCATGTGTAACTGTCATTTGCCTATATTTAGGAGGAGATGTTGGCTTGTTTGGTGACTGATTTTGTCTATAAAAACAAGTCACATCTTCAAGAAGATGTTTGATTATTCACAGCAAGTTATTGTCCTTCAAAGATCAGATTGATATCAAGCAAAAATCAAAGGTTTTTTGTATATTGGCATCTAGGAGAGGTGTTGAGACTTGTAAGTTGATTTCATTCAATATATAAGAGACATATTTGTGGTTGGGTTTTTCTCCCTCGAGAAGGAGGGTTTTCCAAGGATATATGTTGTGTTATATTGTTCATTTCTTCATGTGTTTGTGTTGCATTTTTGCTTTCTGTTAAGTCTGATCCTAAAACATTAACAAAGATAAAACCGTGTACCACAAAACCATGTGAATACAAAAACACTAACCCCTTATTTAATATTGGGTACTAAGTTTTCACTTTATTTTATATTTCCCCAATATTAAATTATTATCACATGTCTCCCACACTTTAAATAATAATACAATGTTACAATATAACATAAAGTGGTCCCCAAATAATTACCTACTGTGAATAACCACACCACCTAGGTGCATCACAACTAAATAACTATTTAATTACAACATATAATAAATCATTTTATGAAATGGTGTACAACACCATATCCAAACAAATGGGACACCCTTTAAAAACCAAGATGTTAGAGAACTTTGCAACAAATTCAATATCAAACATCGTTTCTCTACCACGTACTACCCCCAAGGAAACGATCAAGCAGAATTGTCCAACAATACCATAATCAAAATCTTGAAGAAGATTGTTAATGGCGTAGTTGAGATTGGCACCTACAATTGAATCCCACCCTATGGGCATATCGAACCAATATTAGAACACCCATGGGTGCTACCCCCTATTCCTTGGTATATGGGAATGAAGCTATTCTACCTATTGAGATTGAGCTCCTGTCATTGAGAGTTTCATTGCAAAATCTAATCAATGATGAAGAATACAGAACATCCAAAATAAATGAACTTGAATTGCTAGATGAGCGTCGTCTAAAAGCACTCAATAATCTACAACCTCGCCAGAATCGGTTATGAAGGAGTTACAACAAGAAAATCAAGTGTTGAAATTTTTGGGTAGGAGAACTTGTCCTAAAGGAAAATCAAAAGAACCAAGTAGATCAAGGTAACAAAGGTAAATTTGAACCTAACTGGTTGGGATCTTTCATCTTCACTACAAGCTATGGCTCAGAAGCCTATCAACTAGTGACACCTGAAGGTGAAAGCTTACAGGAGCCCATCTGCGGTATCTTACTATAAATATACAAAAAATTAAATAAATTGAAAAACCCAAAAAAGGATAAAAACAGTAAAGAGAAAAATTGTCCTCTAGTGAAAGCCACTTCGGTGGTGCTTTGGGCAAGTACCTTGGTGAAAACCTGGCAAACAAACACCTTGTATAAATAAGCCTCCATCTATTAAGATCTTTTATCATTCATCCATTCCATAATAAATTTGCATCCATCCATCCATCGTCATCCCTATCATGGCTTGGTATTCAACAAGTATCTATTTGGTACTACCCTAAGATCATCCTTTTTCCACTCATCACGAAGTAATCTCACATGGGGTTGGGGGCATCTTTCTACACCTAGTCATTGGAAAGGATTCTTGTACATCACCTAATCATTTAATAACCTTTAAAATCTTCAAAAACATCCAAATAGCCTTAAAAATCCTCAAAAACATCCAAATAAGCTTGAAAATCCTCAAAAACATGTAAATAACCTTTAAATATATCAAACACATCCATAAAATGTCAAAATCAAAATGCAAAAAAATCAGTCTGAATAATTGAATTACGAAGCCTCTATGCATCTATGTAGGCAAGAACATCTCTAATGAGCCTCGGAGGCGTAGGTATATCCCTTAGGTCTTGTTCTCTAAGTCAAAACATTTTCAAAATAGCGAAAACATTCAAAAAACTTCAAAATACCAAAAATATCCTAAAAACCCATTTCAAAAAGTCCAAAAACATCTAAATATTCCAAAAAGAAACAAAATCATTTGTCCCATCTCACTTTCATCTGCAATAAACTTACATCCATAATAAACTCATCATCACCTTCCCTTTGGTGAAACAAGCATACACAAATTCAATCATTGAAACATAAATATACACACATCATGAGTCTTGATCATTGTCAAACATGCCAACAAACTTTCATATCAACTACCTAAACAGTTAAAATAAACATCCAATGCATGTCTTAACGGATAGATCTTTCCTACAATAGACATCATTTTGGATAACATCTAAAAACAACTCTCTCTAGCAAGTGATATGATGGCATTGATGTTTTTGTCATTTTGGTCTTTTCATTTGGTTTTATCTTTTGTCTCATTTACATAGCTCACTCAAAACTGCCTTGATCTTCAATATCTTGGTATTTCTAGAGGAGTACAAAATGAGGTATAGTCATTGCTTTTGTCTAATGTGCTTGTTGGATGTTCTTGAAATATGGTCTTGGCAAATACTTGCCTTGTGTGTGTAGGGATAGTCTCGAGTAATACAACGGTTGGTGCATATCAAGTTCTTCATACCTTTTGTGTATTACTCTCCTTACTTTGATGACTTCATTCTCACGTACTAAAAAAAGGTGTCCATATGTCGAGTATGAACAAGGATACTCATATCTGTTTGCAAAGTCAAAGCCCATAAAATAGATACAATGTCACCCTGGTCCTTCGTACCTTGGTGTATTGTGTCTACTTGCTATATCAAAATAAGGGTTGCTCTATATTATTTAACACGAACTAAAAGCAAAGCAAAATCATCTATCCTATATCATAACATATCCAATAAAATCTCATAATAACTATAGATTTATTGGTATCATTATTAGCAACATCATTTTATTTCATTCCATTCTAATCATTCATTCTTCTATCTCTACCATACTAAAAAATTTATCCACATATCATGACATAACAAAAATAAATGCATCCATCCTACATCCACAAGCCGTTAGCATAGCATACCATCCATCCTATATAAGTATCATCACATCATCATGTCATATGGAAATACAAGAAAAGAGAACCACATATCGTCAGATATCACATACTTCCTCCATCCATATCATGAATCATCCATAACCATCATACAATCATATATTATCATAAGAAATAAAACATGCATACATCATAGGACCATATTATAGCTACATCAAAAAATTCTACTCATCTCATATATGGTGCAGGGGCACCTAGGTTCTCATGCCCAAGGGGTAAAAAGTTAATGTTTTGTTTTGTTTAAGTTCTTAATATGTTATAAGGTCTAAGAAGACCATTTTAAATGTGTTGGAGTCTAGTTTGGGTCACTAGGTGTTAAGTTTGTGTGCAAATGTAAAAAGTGTCAAAGTTGTTGAATGTTGTCAAATTACAAAAAGCAACTTTTGCAATTTTTTGGTGTCTGGTGGAAGGTGAACAGTTGGAAGTTGAAAATTAGTTTGTAACTGTTGGGAATTTGATGGAAATGTCTTAAAAAGGCCTTGTAAGGTCGAATACTAGTTTTGGGGTGTGGTTGGAAGTCACAATTTTGAAGTTTAAGCAATAAAATTCCTTTGTTTTCTAAATATCTAAACGTTGCATCACTGTTCTTTGATGTAGTACCGTACTCTATGGAATCCTTCAAAAATGGACTATCCTTCTACTAATTAAGCCTAAAACATGAAAAAATCAGACCTAGGGCATCATCAAAACACGTGCAAACCTCAATATGGAACCCTGCAACTTTAGAGCATGGTAATATACAACATTTCAGACTCCCACACAAAAATTTAGAATTTTCCACCGTGGAAAACATGATAAATCATATTTTGAAAGTCACTAGTTACCATGCCTAGGGTTTATGACAGTTTTGAACTGTTTTTGCCAAAATTGCAATATCTCTTTCCAAACTCAACAAAAATCGATGAGACCAAGTGCATTAGAAAGTAGATTCACGTGTCTTTCAATCCCAATTGATCTAAGATCAAGATATGGAATATCAAATCCATACCAGGTGCTGCAACAAAGGAATTTTATTGCTTAAACTTCAAAATTGTAACTTCCAACCACGCCCCCAAACTGGTATTCGACCTTACAAGGCCTTTTTAAGGCATTTCCATCAAGTTCCCAACAGTTACAAACTAATTTTCAACTTCCAACCGTTCACCTTCCATTAGACACCAAAAAATTGCAAAAGTTGTTTTTTGCAACTTGACAACATTCAGCAACTTTGACACTTTACATTTGCACACAAACTTAACACCTAGTGACCCAAACTAGACTCGAACACATTTAAAATGGTCTTCTTAGACCTTATTACATATTAAGAACTTAAACAAAACAAAACATTAACATTTTCCCCTTTTGGGCATGAGAACCTAGGTGCCCCTGCACCAATATCTCATCAAAAATAGAAATGTCATGATACAAAATCTGGTACATCGAGTATGTGATACAATATATACATCAAAAATGTAAATATACGAGTCAAAAAAGCCAATAAATGTATACAAAATGTCTACATCAATGATAAAAATACATCAAAAGATCATATGTACAAATATCTTTATTGATCTCATGTGATCCTCTTCATTAGGAGGTTGATCAGGTGGTGGTCTCATAACCTGTTGCTGCTGTGAGAGTTCATTAATAGAACTGCCAACCTCCGACCTACTGGAACCCCCCTACAGTGGTGCTCCAAGTTGAGAAAATAGGCTACCTCTACTCTTGTGGGACAGCCACCTCATAGAGAGTCTGATAGTATATAACCTCTTGCACGAGGCGCTCCCTCTCTCGCATATGTCTATCCACCGTAACCATGGAGCCCTATGGAATCTCAAGCTAAACCCTTCGACCATGCTCTGTGTATCTCTCAGCAATCGTTGTGTCCCTCTCAACACATGCCTAATCTCTCTCAGTTGTGATTTGTGCCACCTATGCCTCTGCTACCTACCATCGGGTGCTCTCAAAGTCTCACTCTATCACTCACGCATCCCTATCAACTAGAGCTTGGTCCCTCTCGACAATATGTTAGCTTATTTTAACCCTTGAGATTAAAATAGCCCCAAGTGTAAAAAGAGTCTTAAATCAAACTGCAAGTAATACTTGGGCGCCCAAAAAGTTAAAAAAGGGAAAAAGGTTTCATTGTGCCAAAGTTTCCTTGCTGGCTTATTCATGTTGAAAGTGTCCTCCTGTGGTTAGGGCATGCATCATAAGGAATTTTAAGGTTTATGGCATGAGTGTTTGCTTTGAAAGTGTCTCCCATGTTGCAGTAAGAGAGCAAGCAGCTCCTAGAAGCAAGGGGTACATTGCAAAGAACAGCTTGAGGAGGCTATAGTGGCGGCCAAGACATTTATGCAGCAATATGTGACCCTCCAAAGTCGTGGAAATGGTTAGGAAACTCGTGATATTCATTATTTCTCTCCAATATCCAAGCATGCACGTGGAAGACAAGGAGAAATACAGGTCTGCTTGTTTCATGAAGCTTTATCACTAGCATAGAGAAAAAGGGTCATAGTTTTCAATATTGTATGCTTTTGATGATGTTTTCTCATATTTTTATTTTTGAGAAGGTGCATCTATAGAGGTATGTATGAGATTTCTATGAGTTAAAGACAGTAAGAAAGGTCGTTGTGGGTTTATATGGCCTGTTTTACCCAATGTTTGGCTTTTGTTATTTCAAGAGATCCTGTTGTTTTTACTATGGCTGCAGACTGGGTATATGAGGTTTTTGTATCGATGATATTTGAAAAAGCAATGCAATTTGTGATTGAAATGACAGTCATATGATTCATGAGGTTGTGGGTTTTAGATGCCAAGTCAAAAACAAGCTAGGAAACTTTAATGATTATTGCAGACCTTATGTTGCTGTTCATGTTGATTTTGTTGTACCCTAGAAACTCAAAAGAGATGGTACCATCAATCCAAGTTCTCTAAAAGAGAGTTTGGCAGTCCATGCAAGAACCACAAACACAGTGAAAATAGAAGAGGAAAGTGAGTTCTTGTTTGAAAGGCTGAAGTCTTGTTGAAGGTATGATAATGATAACCAGCACTAACGGTTATAAATATAAGAAGAAGATTTATGCATGGGTGTTTGTTGTCACTGGTTTAAGAAGAAAGACTAAGCTACTGTTTTAGGATCTGCCAGTCTGCAAGATATGGTTTTGTAGCAACTTCATCAATTCATCCCTTCTCAAGCATTTCTCCACTGGCTTTGTAAATGTTTATTATTTTCATTGCAAAGTGAAAGCTATCCCTTCTACTTTCATAATGATGTTATATAGAGTTGTAGATTGCCCCTGTTTTGTATATTTTATCCAAATGACAGAAATGGCAATGAAAATATTGTATTGAGTAGGTGCACGAAGAGAAACCTGAGAAGTCCAAGTCAAGAATAAATGGCAAGATTGCACCAAGGCAAGTGTTTTGAAATTGGGGAAAACAGATTTTGATGGGATCCGGAACCCATTACAACCAAAAGCCAAACAACTTAAACAAGCCAAAAAAACCAGACTGCAGAAAAGACAGCCTGCAGTCAACAAAAAACCAGCTCACAAACAAACACCATTAAGTTTTACAATTAGAGTTTCGTTTGTTGGAGCGAAGAGTCATATCGAAAGAAGGCCCAGAGGGTTTAGATTTTTTTCCAGTAACAGTAGTCCAGCCTTCTTCAACTTGTGTTGCCTTAGCCTGCCAAGCCAGCCCATTAATTTCCTGAGGATGAAAATCCGCAACCCGGGAGGTAACATCAGAGTTCGCCTGAATAGGTGTGGAAATAACCGGAGAGCAATCAGAGGTGGGAAACAAAGCACCATCAGTAGAGACAGAAACCGGTCTAGTAGTATTCTCAATATGATTTATCATGGTAGCTTCCCCAGCGGAGGAAGGAGAAACCCCAGCAGACGAAACACCAGCAACCTGTGAATCAGAAGCCCCAGCAGCAAGTGAATCAGAAACCCCAGCAGCCTGTGAGTCAGAAGCCCCAGCAGCATGTGAATCAGAAGCCACCACCTCAGAGAAGCTCCGAATCGGATCAGATTTCTTCTCCACCGTGTAATGTTGTTGTGAAGCGCCATTCCACCAAGTAGTTGTCTTAGACTTCTTCTCAAATCCACATTGAGCAGCAGCATGTCCTGTTTTGAAGCATCTTCTACAGCGGAAAGGGACCCCCTCATAATCCAACGATTGGATCCAAGACCCCCTAGAAGATTTTAAGAGAACCTCAGCAGGCAGTCCTTTTGAGACATCAATTTCAACAAGTATTCGGGCAAAGGTAGAGTGATAAAGATTATAAAATTCATTGTCCACAGTTAAAAAATCACCTAGGGCTTCCCCAACCTCCTCCAAGAGAGAGTCACTCCAAAGGTGAAGAGGGAGATTAGGCAACCAGACCCAAATCGGGAATTTATTGAAGGTTTCAGAAGCTGGGTTAAAGTTGGTGTGCCAAGGTTTAACCATCAGATGGTATTTGTCCTCCCAGCTAAAGAAATTTTCATACAAGATTTTGTCTCTATCTAAAGTGTTTTCGAACTTAGCAACAAAAAAACCTTTGGCCATAGGGAAGATTTGAACTTTACCAGTGATGAGGGGCTCCCATTTATTAGTGATCCAAGAGTGCAGCTGAGGAAGGCTTGGCCAAAAGCCCCTAAACCGACAGATCACCCCTTGAGCAGAAAGCTCTGCTACACTATCATTTATTTCTTCTGCTAACTCATCTTTAATCTTCACTGTGATGGGGTTTTTCACAGGGATGAAACCATCAAAACTCTGCTTAATATTCATATATGATCTAGGTGCACGCACAGATGAGCTAGCCCCCTTGAAACCCTTACCAGATCCAGCCCCGACGCCAGCATTGACCACAGAGCACCGGCTCCAACACCCTAAGAGCCTCCTGCGAGCAAAAATCTCCCCTATCGATGGCCGGTATTCGGCCGGAATAGAGGACTCCCCAGCGGAAACTGGCATTTGGTTGCAACTGATTCAAAACTGATTTTCTCATGCTTTGTCATGTTTGGTTAATGATTCTATGGCTCTTGATTATGGAAGGAATATGGTCACCACGGTTCTTTTTAATGAGCAGCATTAAAGATGTTTGTGCAGGAGATTATGCTTCAGTATTGATGCATCAGCAATTTTACAAAGAAGTGACTGTCAAAACCAGGTCAAAGAGAACTGTTAAGTCTATTTTACTCTTCTGGTCCAAAATAGCCTTTTAAACAATTTCAGTTATTTAAAAAGGGGGTAGTCTTGCTTTAGGAGTTCGAAATGGATTAAGTGTTATTGAAAAGTGTCTATCTTTAAGGGATGAGTCATATCAAGGGATCCTTAGTTTGGTAATGTCTTGACTTTGTCATAGCCACGTTGATTTGGAGGGAAGATTTGT
>VDFB02115900.1:0-64176 GCA_007258455.2 Sequoia sempervirens
CCTCTCCCTCTCTCTCTCTCTCAACCCTCTCCCTCCTATGTTTGAAAAATATGTCTCAATCCCACAGGCTGAAACCTCTATTGGAGCCAAGTTAGTGTGACATATTCTATGTCTGGCCGATGAGCAGATTTGTAACCTTATGTTTTGTACAGGTCGATGTGACCTTGCAGAAGTCTTGCCGAATGGTTACACATTGGAGTCTTTGGTGTGACATGTTGTGTTCAGTATGTTCTCTTACCACGTGGAGATCTCTGGCCGACAGGTCATACATATCATTTATCGGGGAGACCCTTGGCCAAAAGGCTTTGTTCAGGAAGAAGCCTCAGCGATGAAGAAATGTCTCGCCGATGGGGGAAATATTGGAGTCTTCATGGTGACACAATGAATTCGGTATGAAGTCTCAGCAGCCAATGGAGAGTCTCACCGATGATGAGGGGTCTTCGGTATAACTCTTGGCGAATGGTGGTCTCGGGGTAACTTGGAGAACTAGGTAAGAACTCTCAGCGAAGAGTAATATGTCTCGCTGATAGCATTTGCTTGGTGTCCTCAGAGTAACATGTGATGGCTTGGTAAGAATTCTTACCAATGTGTGAAGTCTTGCCGACCATTCGGTGCTCAATGTAACTAAAGAGGTCTCGGTGTGAAGTCTCAGTGACGAACGAAAGTCTTGCCGACTGTTGATCACTTCGGAGAAAGTCTTTGAACCTCAGTATGATCTCTTGGTGAAGGACGATAGTCTCGTCGATGTAAGTTCTATTGTCTATGTGACTTTTGAACCTCGGTATGAAGTCTTGCAAAAGCGATGAGTCTCATTGACTGGTGGATGCACATGGATTAACATGAAGGCTCGGTATGAGGTTCTGGCGAGAGCGATAGTCTTGCTAAAGGGAAATCTGAAGTCAATGCAACGGGTGAACTCGATATAACCTCTTGTTGATTTTAAGGAATCTTGGCAATATCGAATGTTGATTGTGTTGGCATCGGGGAGACACGGACAGTGTCTCACCGATATGCCAACACAGCTTGACATGGTTATCGTAACGCGAGCGCGTTATTAACCAGTAGAGATATGTTCGTTTAGGATTAAATAATGAGCTCGTGTTATCACTAAAATGGTAAAAAATCGTAATATATCCGTGATGTCGGCCCACATTCTGCATATTCTCTTGGTTTTGCGCGTGCTCCAACAAAGAGTAGCTTTTTGGTGATTGAGTGAAGTGTGCATGCATGATTTTGAGATTCCATCACCTTTTGAATGTTCTTTCCATCACCTTTGCATGAAATAGCATAGTTTTGACATTGAGAGACATATAATATCAATTCAAGTTTGAATTATAGTGATAATTGATATACAATTGAAATTTGGAGGGGAACAAGCTTTTGAAGAAGTCAAATTTTTTAGGAGTTTGAGGAAGGAAGAAGCAAAGGTACGCATAATTGAATTAGGAACTCCTCTATTTGAAACTTTTTCTTTTTAGGTATGTAGAAATCTTTGTACATTTTCTTTCATTCTATTATGGCTTGCTTTCATTTTTGTTGTTTAGCTTATTCCATGTTGATCAAATTATTTGTTTGTGATGAAATATTAGATTGCCAAGCCACTCCAACAACATCATTTCTTTAAAATTTCCTTCCCAAATCAATAAAGATTAAAGATCAATTTAGCACAAGCTTTGTCAAGAATCATCAATATTCAAAATCATTCTGATATCAATCTATCAATTCATATCTCAATAATCAATCTAGAGGCAAAAACAATCAAACACACCTTTGTTCCTTAGACCTGCAATCAAACATCATCCCAACCATTTAAGATATCTTTGCTCAAATCAACACATCCATCATCCTATCTTCACTTAAACACCATTTGTAACAACAACAAGCAGCATTAGTTTAACACTGTCACCAGACCTTTAAGATACAAATTTCATCATGTTTTGATTGTAATATTCCAATATATCAGTATAGACACACTTTGACTACTTTGCATTTAAGAAACCGTTGCCATATATTGGAAACATATGCCCAATTCATCAAATCTTTCACAATCTACCTTCCAAACATTACCAAGCATAGACACAATTGTGGCATCACAAATGAGACTGCTCCCAAGCACTTAACAACATTCCTTTCGTTGTTTCTACATATTCTTTGTTTTTAGCAAACAATGCAAAATATCTCTAGGAGGCCAACATTCCATCTAATCGGGTGATTCCTTTTCTATCATAATGCATTTACACAATTCCAATATAGATCTTCAGGCCTATTTTGATCCTTTTCAACATACTATAAAATTTTATACACATATTTCACAAAACAGAGTAGAACCAACATGTTGTCTACTGGTAAAAGCCCTTAAATAGGTCAATTTATCAAAGGAAGTCATCATAGAACTACTCACTAATCCACCAAACCTGCAAACAGTCTTAGGCCATGTGTAGAAACTCACAAATAAACAAGTTTCAAGATGGGAAACGCCCATCAATACACAAAATCAATAAACATTTGATTATAGGGTGAAAACACACCAACCATGAGGGTTTCTTTAATGAAACATTTGCAAAACCTCTACTACTCCGCCCAACAATTGAAACATGCTTCATTATGTTTGCAAATTATTTTGAAATCATTTCTAAGCTCCTCTACATGTTTCCTCAAACCCTACTTGAAAACACCATTTTTTTGAATGAGAAAATTTAGAATTTTGTTCATGCAATAGTATCCCGACTTCTTATTTCTATTTACCCCTGCCACACACATCTTTACATTGAAAAGACACTAAATATGATCCATTCCACTGACCTACTAGCCCTACATCGGTGGAATGGCTAAGAATCATTTTTTAGACTCTCTAAACAATTCTAAGGAAACCACAGACCGAGACTTAGGAAACTAAGTTCAAATTAAATTGATTATTTGAATTACAATTCCTACAACTTTCAAGAATGAAAGAAGTCTCTTTCCTTGACAAGAATAAAATCTTAGAACATGCTTGAATCACTATGCAACCTGAAAACAAGAATAGAAAAGGTTTCCAAAATAACTGAGCATAGGTTTTTTTATTAATTTTTATGGATTTTTGGGATACAAGATCTTCCTTTCTCGAGCTTACAATTCTTTTTAAAGGTGTCTAAATCAGTTGAAATAACTGCCTCTTCATCTTCATCAACCCATCCTTTCCCTTCCACAAAAAAGACTCTTCACCTTCTTGCTTTTGTGCAATTTTACATTTTTACAATAATTGACAACTTTTGTTATAAAAGCAACTTTTCAATAATATCACCTAGTGACCTATTTCATGAGGTGCAAATACATTGAAATTCATCATTTAATGACCTTCATCATCATATTTACTTGAACATTACAAATTGAACAAATTAGCCTTTTGAAGAAATTTCATGACCTAGGTGCTCTTGCACCAGTTTGTCATGTTACAACCTTACGTTGTCAATGGACATTTTAAATCACACAATTCGATACACTTTCCTATTACATTTTTAAACCACATCTCTTTGAGGCATTTTGTTAAATTTAACAATTGACTTTCTTTGTGTATTCTTCCAAAGCTATCATTGAGTTATTTTGTCAAACAGTTATACAAACCAGCTTTCATTAACTTTCTTTACAGTGTATGCTTCCAAAGCTTTCATTGAGTTATGCTTCCAAAGCTTTCAATTAGTTAATTTGACAACTTAGCACTTTTTGCATAAGTAAAATTATTCGTCATGCTGAAGAAACGAACTATTAAAAGGAAAAAACTAAAAGATGATTAGCTCCAAGCCATCAAAGATAAAGAGAATTTTTTTTTGAGAGAATTTCGTGAAAAGTAGAAATTGGGAACGATTGATGAAAAAAAGCTAGTTGAAGAGGAACCTCAACTGTCAAAAAGAGAAAAGAAATTGGCAGCACAAAGGGAACGAATTCGAAAGATTCATGCTAGGGGAGATGCAAATACCATCGTTAGAGACACACCATCTACTGCAAGTGAATACGAAGCCTGAAGTGAATATGGGAGGGACACCATCTACCACAAGTGAGTATGGTTGGACACCATCCACCACATCTGAAGTTGAGAGTACATCATCACTTTCGAGGTTGAGGAACAAGGTATGCCATCATCCCCACGTGAACCTCAAGGTATGTCTTCTATTCCACCCTCGATCGAAGGTATGCAATCTAGCCCACCTCAATTAAATATTGATGAAATTGCTAATGTTGAGATGTATGTACCTAAGAGAACACCACCTAGAATTTTGCGTAGAAAGCCAAAGTTTTTGATTAATATTGATGAGGATATTTTGCAGCACATGGAAGGTAAGATTCCAGAACACACTTGTAGAAGATATGCTGATAAGATTTGGAAAATGTTCTTTGAAAGGCTAAATGAGACTATAAGATGTCAACTATTTGTTCAAATGATGCGGGGTTTAAAGTACAAAAACATCATGAAGACTCTTGGGTTGAGAACATCGAATGCATCAAGTGAAAACACTATTGTGAAGAATCTAATGGATGCTTATGATAGTGTGGGTAAGACCTCACGCTCAAAGGATAGTAATGTCACCCGACGTGTCATTACATCGAATTTGGTAAGCTATCAAACAAAGAGATATCGCCTCATTAAAAAGACAAGTGAACAAATGGGAATTAGTAGAAAAACTTTATCAAATGCCATTCAAAGGTGGCAAAGAATTGAGGGCACCGATTCAAATGAATTATGGGAATTCTCGGGGAGATTGCCACACAAAGATAAAAAAGTTGTTGAAGCATTGAGAACACTAATTGAAGATTATTGAAAGAATAATACAAGGCCATCTCTGAATCAAAGGGATGTCGTAAGAAAGAGAATCAGTAGTCGAAACTGTGAGCCACATCCAAAGCATTTTTTGGATACGACTCAAACCCAATTTTTTCATAAATTTCAAAATTCTTATCCTCAAATTAGTATTTGTCAAAGATTTTTTGAAATGATTAAACCTTTTTATGTCAAGATAAATCACACATGCACTACTTTTTGCTGTAAACTACATATTGAATTCTCTAACCATTTGATGTTTATCATTCTATATGTTTACATTTGCATACTAACGATGTTTTGCAGGATTGTGGCATAGAAGCCCCACCAAAATCTTCAAGAAAATTCTTATCAAAATTTTTATGTGAAATAGAGGATGGAAAAATATTCTATAGGACAACATGCTTGGATGGTTCATGCGAGCATTGCAGTGGCTTGCAACGAATGCTAGTATGTCAACATATGGAAAGCACATATGAGGCGAGACAAAAACAAGTAGAGTTCGGGAAGTATAAAACAGTGGCATATGCTACAAAAGATGGGTTTGAAGAAAAAAGGTGTGAGTTGGTTATTCAAAAGATTCCAGTGTATCAATTCATGTCCATGTTTCATGAGAATCTAGTATATGAGTATGCAAGGCATACCCATAGAGCCCGATGGTTGGACACACAATTCAAGCTATGTAAGGACACCTTTCCACTTGGTAGCATAGTATCAGTGGTTGAATTTGTAGAGAACTACACTCTACAGCCACAACGTGAGGTGCAGTCACAGTATTACAACTCCACACAGGTTTCAATATTTGTGTACATAGCATTCATACATGCAGCTGAAAGTACAAAGGACGAAAGGAAGGTATTGAGGGAGTATCACTTTTATATTAGTGATGATCGCACACATTCTCCAGAGTTCGTGCAAGGTTGCTTCCAGATGTTCTACAATCATTTGGCTCAGAGGGGCATATCATATGATTGACATATAATATGGTCAGATCACTGTGCAACACAGTTCAAGAATGCGCACATGTTCTATTGGTTGTGCAGGATGCATCTCACTACACGTGTTCAACATATGTGGAACTTTTGTGAGGCTGGACATGGAAAGGGAGAGCATGACGGTGCAGGAGCATGCGTGAAAAGAGCATTAGCACAGGAAGAGTTAAAGTATAAAGACAGTGCACAGTTGATAGATGCAAGATCAATCATTGAGTGGTGTAATGGTTCGATGGGTCCAGGTAATGAAGGTATGTCTTCAGTTCATATATTTTTTTGGTTGATGGATGATACTAACATTGCACCATATGAGGATTGTTGTACACTAACAGGATCAAGTGAGTTGCACTCTTTCCTTAGCTCAAATGAAGGTTCATGGAGTATTGATACATGTAAGATGGCATGCTTTTGTTCTTCATGTACAATGCAAGCCTGGAATGATTGTGAGTTAGGGGAGTGGGTTGAAAAATGGTTGACAAGTTATCTTAGCCCACTTCACATGTATTTCCCTCCGATGGTATTGGAACTAACACGGATGGAATCATCAGTCGACTTTGACCATGTATCGGATCTAGTTCAACCAGGTAATATATCTACTTTCTTAGTATTTGAAATTCCATATTGTTATCTTACTTTATACCGTATTCATAATGTTGACTAATTTCAAGAGATATGCAGCACATATAAATGCGGGGCATGTTTATGCAGTTATTACAGATGAAGACAATGAAGAGGGCTGACTATACTTGGTGTCGTTTTGTTGAGAAAAAATTGGAAGCCCCAATTATAGATGGAGAAAACATTGAATACCCTGCCGGACTCGGTTGTTATTCTTGGGCGTGGCTGAGAGGTACCCACATAAGAGTGTTAAACATTGGTTGTTTGAGGAATTTGACACGCATCATAAGATTCTTCATTACTCAAACCTTGTCGTGGCATCCAATGTTCGTTTGAGAAAATATGGGGGTAGACCTTTGAACAAGACCTTGTGGAAGGTCCGTGAGACTGACCATGAGGCAATACTTGACACAATAAAGAGTAGAGCAGACCTAGATGGTTCATTGGATTAATTTGTAAGTATATGCACAATGGTTCTTATTAATTTATATTTGTATCACGTCAGTTTGGTTGATGCCAATGCTATCATCTTATTTTACTTTGTGTATCTGTATGTAACCAGGCAGACATTGATTGGTGTCCCTTTGCATAAAATGTAGATTTATGAGCCATCTAAGAGAATCTCAAGTAGAAAAGCAATGCAACATCCTTATTTTGATGATCTTGACAAATCTCAATTACGATTTTAAGCCATTAAAAAAGTGTGCATGAAGCTTGATGAGGCAATTTCAAGCTATTCATTTGAATTTAACCTTATCATGACCACCTATGACGTAGACATTATAAGAGCATCTCGAATTTCAATAAATTCTATTCATAAGAGCATAGACAAGGCAGTGAAATCTTTGAAAAAATGCCTCAAAGAAATGTGGTCTCATGCTGATGGAATGGCATGACGAATGCCATAACAAGCAAATTGTTGTGGATTGTCATGGCATTCCATCACCATTGAGACCACATTTCTTTCAGGCTTTTTTTCAAACAATTTGCTGCCTTTTCTGTGCTATTGCTTATTAGTATGCTTTGATATATTTTTTCCAAGAATCCATAGCTTTTTTGGAAGCACCTATTTTAGGCTTTTAGCCATAGCAACAAGGAAGCGAACTGTTTGATAGAATGCTTTTGTAAACATGTATGATAAATGTACTAGCATAGACAAGGCAGCGAACTGTTTGAAAAAATGCCTCAAAGAAATGTGGTCTCATGGTGATGGAATGCCATGAAAATCCACAACAATTTTCTTGTCATGTGATGTAGAGGGGATGGGACTTTAGTCAAAACTCAAAGTTTCAAGGATTACAATGATGCAATCTCAAACACTCTTCCAGGCACCCTGATGGAGACAAGCCTCAATAGTGCACTTATAACTTAGATGCTTTCCTAATGGACCCAAACCCTTGGAGTGATCTCAAGGAACTCAAAAAAAATTGTCTTGAATGGTTTCAAAGCCCAAAACCTCTGTCTTAGAAAAAACTCACTTTTTGCACCTTGACTAGGCTTCTAGCGATGGTTTTTTGACTTTTCACTCAACTTCCCCAAAGGAATCCTCAATATAATGACTGATTCAGATGTGATTCTTGATGATACCCAACATATCAAATCATTTATGGCACTTGTTCTAGATCAAACCTACCAAAATCTGTTGTTTCCTCAAATTTAAGGCCTAATTAGCCCACTTTTTCAAAGCAACCCCTCTCTAAACTTATCCCCTGACTATGAAACTTTCAAAAGTGTTTTAAAATGTTCCCAAACCAAATATTTTCAAGGTATTAGTCTTCTTTTACACCCTCAACACCCTAAATCACAAAACCCTCAATAAATTGCTCCAAAACTAGGGCCTCTTGAAAATTAGCTTTCCCAACACTTCCAGAACCTTCTCTTGGACTTTTCACCAATAAATCAAAATATCTAAACACCTTCAACTCAGAAATATACCCCTTATTAAGGTATATCTCTTGCTGCTACACTTTAGGCACCATTTTCATGCCCTTTTCCTTGCTAAAACTCGGTGTACACCCAAGAATCACTCTTTCCTGCACAATAACTTGTTAGATCTATATAATAAAAGTTAGATATGATCCATTTGACAAGTTTTCATTCACACTCTCCCATGAAATGGATCATTTATTCATGAAGACTCTCAAAACTAGTGAAAAATCTGTACTTTTTGAGGACAGTCAGCAATATAACACAAGAAACTGATTCCAAAAATTATTCAGGTCATTCAAAAGGTTAAATGAATGTAAATAAAAGTTCTTAAACCATCCAAATGAGCATGACACCAAAAGGAATCAGAGATTCATCAAAAAAACTCAAGAAAATGCAAAAAGATTGAAGTTTTTATTGATTTTCTATAGCAGTCCGTACAACACTTGCAATATCAGCCAACCCTCTGTACAAATGCTTTATCTAGGCTTATAGACTCATCCTACAACTGTCCCAACTGATTAGAATTGATTTTATTACATTATTGTGATTAAAACTCCTAAAACTCACTTTTCCACCCAAAGTTGGATTTCAAAAATTTGAATTTCCAACATTTCAATTTATTAACTCCTATTAAGTATAAAGCTTCCAAAACTATTACATATCATCATTCAACCTTATTTAACCTCATTAAAACATCATATACCTATTTAAACTCCTAGAACATCATTATTCCATTTACAAGTCAATTTGGTCTGATGGTCCTTATCAGGACCTTTAAGACTTTTGATCTTCCTGTTACACTCATCCATGCCAAATGCCATTATAGGCTTCAAAATGCTATAATTGATGCTCTGGAAAGGTTTATAGGCCTTCAAGACCCCTATCATCTCTTGACTCTCCAAATGATCCTCAAGGATCTTTGGTGCTCCTGCACCATCATGGCATTCCACCACCATGAGACCACATTTCTTTGAGGCATTTTTTTCAAACAGTTGATTCCCTTGTCTATGCTATTGCTTACTATTATGCTATGATAGATTTTTTCTAAGCATCCATAGCTTGTTCAAAAGCACCTATTTTAGGCTTTTAGCCATAGCAGTAAGGCAATGAACTATTTGGCTAAATGCTTTGATAGACATGTACGAAAAATGTGTTAGCATAGACAAGGCAGTGAACCCTTTGAAAAAATGCCTCAAAGAAATGAGGTCTCATGGTGATGGGATGGCATGACGAATGCCATGACAAGAAAATTTCTATGGATTGTCATGGAATTCCATCACCATTGAGACCACATTTCTATGAGGCTTTTTTTCAAACAGTTTGCTGCCTTTTCTATGCTATTGCTTATTAGTATGCTTTGATAGATTTTTTCCAAGCATCCATTGCTTTTTTGGAAGCATCTATTTTAGGCTTTTAGCCATAGCAACAAGGAAGCAAACTGTTTGAAAAAATTCCTCAAAGAAATGTGGTCTCATGGTGATGGAATGCCATGAAAATCCACAACAATTTGCTTGTCATGTGATGTAGAGGGGATGGGACTTTAGTCAAAACTCAAAGTTTCAAGGATTACAATGATGCAATCTCAAACACTCTTCCAGGCACCCTGATGGAGACAAGCCTCAATAGTGCACTTATAAATTAGATGCTTTAATAATGGACCCAAACCCTTGGAGTGATCTCAAGGAACTCAAAAAAACTTGTCTTGAATGGTTTCAAAGCCCCAAACCTCTATCTTAGACAAAACTCACTTTTTGCACCTTGACTAGGCTTCTAGCGATGGTTTTTTGACTTTTCACTCAACTTCCCCAAATGAATCCTCAATATAATGACTGATTCAGATGTGATTCATGATGATACCCAACATATCAAATCATTTATGGCACTTGTTCTGGATCAAACCTACCAAAATCTGTTGTTTCCTCAAATTTAAGGCCTAATTAGCCCACTTTTTCCAAGCAACCCCTCTCTAAACTTATCCCCTGACTATGAAACTTTCAAAAGTGTTTTAAAATGTTCCCAAACCAAATATTTTCAAGGTATTAGTCTTCTTTTACACCCTCAACACCCTAAATCACAAAATCCTCAATAAATTGCTCCAAAACTAGGGCCTCTTGAAAATTAGCTTTCCCAACACTTCCAGAACCTTCTCTTGGACTTTTCACCAATAAATAAATATATCTAAACACCTTCAACTCAGAAATATACCCCTTATTAAGGTATATCTCCTGCTGCTACACTTTAGGCACCATTTTCATGCCCTTTTCCTTGCTAAAACTCGGTGTACACCCAAGAATCACTCTTTCCTGCACAATAAATTGTTAGAACTGTATAATAAAAGCTAGATATGATCCATTTGACAAGTTTTCATTCACACTCTCCCATGAAATGGATCATTTGTTCATGAAGACTCTCAAAACTAGTGAAAAATCTGTACTTTTTGAGGACAGTCGGCAATATAACACAAAAAATTGATTCCCAACGTTATTCAAGTCATTCAAAAGGTTAAATTCATGTAAATAAAAGTTCTTAAACCATCCAAATGAGCATGACACCAAAAATAATTAGAGATTCATCAAAAAAACTCAAGAAAATGCAAAAAGATTGAAGTTTTTATTGATTTTCTGTAGCAGTCCGTACAACACTTGCAATATCAGCCAACCCTCCATACAAATGGTTTCTCTAGGCTTATAGACTCATCCTACAACTATCCCAACTGATTAGAATTTATTTTATTACATTATTGTGATTAAAACTCCTAAAACTCACTTTTCCACCCAAAGTTGGATTTCAAAAATTTGAATTTCCAACATTTCAATTTATTAACTCCTATTAAGTATAAAGCTTCCAAAACTATTAAATATCATCATTCAACCTTATTTAACCTCATTAAAACATCATATACCTATTTAAACTCCTAGAACATCATTGTTCCATTTACAAGTCAATTTGGTCTTATGGTCCTTATCAGGACCCTTAGGACTTTTGATCTTCCTATTACGCTCATCCATGCCAAATGCCATTATAGGCTTCAAAATGCTATAATTGATGCTCTGGAAAGGTTTATAGGCCTTCAAGACCCTTGGCATCTCTTGACTCTCCAAATGATCCTCAAGGAGCTTGGGTGCTCCTGCACCATGAGACCACATTTCTTTGAGGCATTTTTTTCAAACAATTGATTCCCTTGTCTATGCTATTGCTTACTATTATGCTATGATATATTTTTTCTAAGCATCCATAGCTTGTTCAAAAGCACCTATTTTAGGCTTTTAGCCATAGAAGCAATGCAATGAATTGTTTGGATAAATGATTTGATAGACATGTATGAAAAATGTGTTAGCATAGACAAGGCAGTGAACATTTGAAAAAATTCCTCAAAGAAATGAGGTTTCATGGTGATGGGATGGCATGACGAATGCCATGACAAGAAAATTGCTATGGATTGTCATGGCATTCCATCACCATTGAGACCACATTTCTTTGAGGCTTTTTTTTAAACAGTTTGTTTCCTTTTCTATGCTATTGCTTATTAGTATGCTTTGATAGATTTTTTCCAAGCATCCATTGCTTTTTTGGAAGCACCTATTTTAGGCTTTTAGCCATAGCAACAAGGAAGCGAACTGTTTGATAGAATGCTTTGGTAAACATGTATGATAAATGTACTAGCATAGACAAGGCAGCGAACTGTTTGAAAAAATGCCTCAAAGAAATGTGGTCTCATGGTGATGGAATGCCATGAAAATCCACAACAATTTGCTTGTCATGTGATGTAGAGGGGATGGGACTTTAGTCAAAACTCAAAGTTTCAAGGATTACAATGATGCAATCTCAAACACTCTTCCAGGCACCCTGATGGAGACAAGCCTCAATAGTGCACTTATAACTTAGATGCTTTCCTAATGGACCCAAACCCTTGGAGTGATCTCAAGGAACTCAAAAACTTGTCTTGAATGGTTTCAAAGCCCCAACCCTCTGTCTTAGACAAAACTCACTTTTGCACCTTGACTAGGCTTCTAGCGATGGTTTTTGACTTTTCACTCAACTTCCCCAAAGGAATCCTCAATATAATGACTGATTCAAATGTGATTCATGATGATACACAACATATCAAATCATTTATGGCACTTGTTCTGATCAAACCTACCAAAATCTGTTGTTTCCTCAAATTTAAGGCCTAATTAGCCCACTTTTTCAAAGCAACCCCTCTCTAAACTTATCCCCTGACTATGAAACTTTCAACAGTGTTTTAAAATGTTACCAAACCAAATATTTTCAAGGTATTAGTCTTCTTTTACACCCTCAATAAATTGCTCCAAAACTAGGGCCTCTTGAAAATTAGCTTTCCCAACACTTCCAGAACCTTCTCTTGGACTTTTCACCAATAAATCAACATATCTAAACACCTTCAACTCAGAAATATACCCCTTATTAAGGTATATCTCCTGCTGCTACACTTTAGGCACCATTTTCATGCCCTTTTCCTTGCTAAAACTCGGTGTACACCCAAGAATCACTCTTTCCTGCACAATAAATTGTTAGATCTGTATAATAAAAGTTAGATATGATCCATTTCACAAGTTTTCATTCACACTCTCTCATGAAATGGATCATTTATTCATAAAGACTCTCAAAACTAGTGAAAAATCTATACTTTTTGAGGACAGTCAACAATATAACACAAGAAATTGATTCCCAAAATTATTCAGGTCATTCAAAAGGTTAAATTCATGTAAATAAAAGTTCTTAAACCTTCCAAATGAGCATGACACCAAAAAGAATCAGAGATTCATCAAAAAAACTCAAGAAAATGCAAAAAGATTGAAGTTTTTATTGATTTTCTGTAGCAGTCCGTACAACACTTGCAATATCAGCCAACCCTCCGTACAAATGCTTTCTCTAGGCTTATAGACTCATCCTACAATTGTCCCAACCGATTAGAATTGATTTTATTACATTATTGTGATTAAAACTCCTAAAACTCACTTTTCCACCCAAAGTTGGATTTCAAAAATTTGAATTTCCAACATTTCAATTTATTAACTCCTATTAAGTATAAAGCTTCCAAAACTATTACATATCATCATTCAACCTTATTTAACCTCATTAAAACATCATATACCTATTTAAACTCCTAGAACATCATTGTTCCATTTACAAGTCAATTTGGTCTTATGGTCCTATCAGGACCCTTAGAACTTTTGATCTTCCTATTATGCTCATCCATGCCAAATGCCATTATAGGCTTCAAAATGCTATAATTGATGCTCTGGAAAGGTTTATAGGCCTTCAAGACCCTTTCCATCTCTTGACTCTCCAAATGATCCTCAAGGAGCTTGGGTGCTCCTGGACCATGAGACCACATTTCTTTGAGGCATTTTTTTCAAACAGTTGATTCCCTTGTCTATGCTATTGCTTACTATTATGCTATGATAGATTTTTTCTAAGCATCCATAGCTTGTTCGAAAGCACCTGTTTTAGGCTTTTAGCCATAGAAGCAATGCAATGAATTGTTTAGCTAAATGATTTGATAGACATGTATGAAAAATGTGTTAGCATAGACAAGGCAGTGAACTCTTTGAAAAAATGCCTCAAAGAAATGAGGTTTCATTGTGATGGGATGGCATGACGAATGCCATGACAAGAAAATTGCTATGGATTGTCATGGCATTCTATCACCATTGAGACCACATTTCTTTGAGGCTTTTTTTCAAACAGTTTGCTTCCTTTTCTATGCTATTGCTTATTAGTATGCTTTGATAGATTTTTTCCACAAACATCCATAGCTTTTTTGGAAGCACCTATTTTAGGCTTTTAGCCATAGCAACAAGGAAGCTAACTGTTTGATAAAATTATTTGGTAAACATGTATGATAAATGTAGTAGCATAGACAAGGCAGCGAACTGTTTGAAAAAATGCCTCAAAGAAATGTGGTCTCATGGTGATGGAATGCCATGACAATCCACAACAATTTGCTTGTCATGGCATTCTAGCACCATGAGACCACATTTCTTTGAGGCATTTTTCAAACAGCCATTCCCTTGTCTATGCTATTGCTACTATTATGCTATGATAGATTTTTCTAAGCATCCATAGCTTGTTCAAAAGCACCTATTTTAGGCTTTTAGCCATAGCAGCAAGGCAATGAACTGCTTGGCTAAATGCTTTGATAGACATGTGTGAAAAATGTGTTAGCATAGACAAGGCAATGAACTCTTGAAAAATGTTCAAAGAAATGCGGTATCATGGTGATGGAATGCCATGACAATCAAAAGCATTTGATTGTCATGGCATTGTGACAAGTCAGCGAGACCTCATTTCTTTGAGGCATTTTTTCAAAGAGTTCACTGGTTCATGATATTGCTTACTATTATGCTTTTGATAGATTTTTCCAAGCATCCATAGCTTGTTCGAAAGCACTTGTTTCGTGCTTTCAGCCATAGCAACAAGGCAACACTCTTTGAACTATTTGACAAAAAAATGTTTTGCAGACATGTATGAAAAAATGTGGTAGTATAGACAAGGCAAGAACTGCTTGGAAAAATTCCTCAAAGAAATGTATTCATAGAATGCCATGACAAACTGGAAATGCAATTGGCAAATGGCTTCCTTGAAGCTATTTGTTGCGTAATGTGAAGTAATTGCATAACTCGCTATATTGACTTTGTAAAAACTATATTGTAATTGAAATTTTGTCATCTATCAACATCTAGTTATTAGTTATGAAATGTGAAGCAATTCTTTTAGTTTGAAAGATGTGCAATGCAATGTAATCAACGCTATGAATATAAACTACAAAAATCTATTTTTTACTAAGTTACTGGTTCAGTTTTGGGTTCGGGATCGGGTTCGAGAACCCGGTTCGCCGGTTTGGGAAAAAAAAAATTTGGGGTTGGGTTCGTTTTGGGTTCGGTCATACAAAAACATATAAAAATCAGAAATATATACATATTTGCAGCAATAATCAAGTCTTAATACACCACCATACATTAGTCAAATAAATAAGGAAGCAAAATACACCACCACTTTCTATATAGTGAAATACAAAATATTAGCGGATCTACCAATGCTCAAGTGATACAAAAAAATTATAAATTGAAAGTTCAAACATAAAAAATGTCAAGTGTTTACATCAGCCATTATTGATCATTGATCAATCTGAAAAAGTGTGAACATTTTTCTCTGTGTGGAAGGAAAACAAGAAAACAATGTTACATAATTATTTACATTGTGAAAGAGCCAAAACCTTTTTCTTGTAGATCGTAGAAGAATCTCAGTGATTTTTTGGGTGTCCTTGCCTTGGAATAGAACTATCCTAAGCCATGAATGATTGACCAGGAACTGTGAGAAAGAAAGAATAAGATAAATCACATGCAACTTGTTGCAATTTCTTTCCTTGGGAAAAAGGGTAAAGTTTTCTTTTTAGGGAGAATCTCGTTTAGAGTTTGAACGCATTGATAATTTTCAAGATAGACTTAGCCAAATATGTCATCTAGGTTTGAAGCTTTTAGGTAAAATGTTTGCTTCTTAAAATTTTGTTCAAAATTCAAGATGCAGGCTCTCCTCCCTTAGGGAAGATAAGGCCTCTCAAACCTAACACTCTTATGCAACACTTCTTAAGTTCTTGTTGATGCAGTATTAGATGCGAAGTTTCAAAATAGGCATGGTTATATAAATTCTCATCTCACGACTATCATTGCATCAAATTAAGAATTTTCAATCCTTTATGGTCTAGACAAGAGAGAAGTATGGAGTAGTGTTCCAATGCTAAAAGTCTTATTGTGAATCTCTTTCTATAAGTGGTTCAAAATGAGGAATCTATCTTCTGCACCAAATGAGAAATATTCACAATATGTGCTAGGAAGGAATAAGTCCATAAGATCGAGTATGCAAGAACTGAGAATTGCAAAATTGGCTTACATTTGACTTCCAAACACATAAATTTTCACACTTTTCGATGTTCACATGTAAGTCAAAAAATATATGTGTGTAAGTTGTAAAGTATACACTTGAATACACGTAACTCATATCTATTGAACCATGAATTTATAATTTGCAAATATGGACACCATCGATAAAAAGATTTGTATTAAGCAAATAGCCATGTACGCATACATCAATATATATCGATATAAGTATAAAATATAGTTACAAAATACCCATATAGGCTTACAAGAATGCCATATAGGCATTCGATGTCAAATATATCTAATACAAAATATGTACAAAATTTCCATGTAGGCATACAACAAAGGGCTCTGTGCATTCAAAATTCATTTCTCTCCATGCTCTGGTTCAAATACAATTTTCTTTCCCTTTGTTGGGCGATCTAATGGCGATAAGTCTGTCACCCATTTCTGCTGTGCTCGAGGAGTGCTCCTGCTACTCCTCCTAGTGTTTAGCTTCTGGTGAAGTTTCAACTATTACAATAAAAAGTAAAGACATTAATATATAGAAATTACATTATAAAAATTAATATATTTAACAAAAGAATCACTTACGGCCATCTCACGATCACTCTCCTCGATGGAAATATTTACACGTCAATGCTCAGGTGTGCTCAAGCCCTGTATAAACCATCCAAATAGTAATTAAACTACGAAACAATAATTGTTTGATTTTTCACTAGAACTAGTTCATCTATAACAATGAATGTAAATTAAAATTTAGTAATTTGCCTCATACCTTCCCTATCAGAGCCATCGAGGATTGTATAGTGGAGGAAACACCAATATCCATTGCCCTCATAATGTTTGGCGGTGTTTCTATCACCAACATCTAAAAATAAAACAACAAATTATTCAATCACAAAAAAGTTACAATAGCGATCCATGTGATGACTTATAATGTATGAGATCTAATGAACAAAATTTAGAGTACAAGTATTAAATAGATATATTTCTGATTATTAGTTATTGAATTTGAAGTAATGCTTTGATTTTGAATGATCTGTGTAATGCAACATAAGGCCAACAATATAAATATAAACTACACAAATCTATTAAACTTAGAATTCATTACTTAAGTTCTCTTTAAATTCTATATTACCTCCGTGAACATTTGATCAAATCTACTGGCACTCGGAGTGTTTCCTTGAAACCTCCAACAGTACCTTGTTCAACATCCAAAATCGCATATTAAAATACCATTCGTAAAACAATGATATTAACACATGTAATAAATTTATAATTGTTTACTAACTTTACATACCCCACCGATAGGTGTACTGCAAAAATAAGTAGGTGGATGACTGGTGTATCCAGTCTCTACACTGTGACCCTGCAATTTTATTAAAATAATAAAACTAAATTAGTTAATCTTGCATTTCACAATTGAAATTTAATAAATTAAATTCAATGAACATGCTGAATTTTACCTGAGTGTCAATGCCATATGCATCATGCAAAATGTCAGTCGTCCTCTCCATCCCCATAGATGCATACAGATCAGGCTATGTAGTAGCATATGGATCCTGCATAGCACCCTCTTGAGTGTCGGTAGGGTCATACAAACAAGTCACCCCGCAAGATTGACACACATCGAAGGCCACCACCTGAAGACTCCCCTAGATGGTGTTGTACAATAGGGCTAGTGTGATGAATGACACTCTGGGTCAAAGTTGTGATTGCCTGCAATGTCTCTATGTCGGCACTCTCCTTCGCAATGATAGGCATCATAATCTTCTCACGAGGCGGCCTAGCGAGAGGTCGTCTCCCTTGCCGCGTAGAATCCACCTGGGCCTATCCTGAGCTGACCCCCACCTCTCCCTTGGAACTCCCTCATATCAAAATAATTTAGGATTTGGTTCAATACAAACTCACTGTATAGTTTCCTAAGAAAATATTGGTGCACTTCACAATTATTGCACGGTGGGTAATCAAAGACCATATACCATCTTTCATAAAAATGGTTCTTAATCTCTTGGTGGTGGCACCAATGAATAGGAAACCTCTTTGCATTGAGGGTAAGATTTTGATTTGTTTTAGGGTCAGTGAATAGAGAGCACAAATCACCTTTAGTAATTTTTAAATCTTTTACTTGTCTATATGATAATTTATGCATAATATGCCCTAGCTGCCTCCTATCTTGCCATCCGGATATTTGTTGGGTGATTGCATCTACATTTTTAACATGTCTTTCAATGAATTTGCTAGAAGCATTCTTTCTATGGTTGAAGCATTTGGATCACTCAACCTACTGATAAGATCCTCAAGTTGTTTTCTATTGTTCTCAATTTCACTCAAATTTTCTTGAGTGCTAGGAGGGAATTGAGAGAATGGTGGGGGAAGTTGATTTTGTTGAGGATTTTGCTGTTGAGGATTTACCTCCTCTTCTTGTTGAGGATTTGTAGGATTTCCTATATATTTAAAAAAAAAATCAAATCTAACCTAAAACAAACAAAATCAATTTCAAAATAACAAATTCAAAATAAATAGTAAAAAATACTTACCTCCTGCATCTCTTCGTCGTCATGGCGCCATATTTGCAGACAAAATCCAACTGTTCTTGATTAAATTTGCAGAAGTCCTTCCTCCTAGAACGCGAGCGTGAAAATGAGGGTTTTTGGCCACGAGCAGAGCTAAGAAACAGTGAAAAGCAAATGATACACATTTCACTTTTTTTTTCTTTTAAAAGCACATAACGTGCTCGCGTTATAACGCAAGCGCGTTATGTGTTTCCCCATTTTTTTCCCATTTGGCCACAAAAGTGCGACCAACTTCTTGCATCCACCCAACAGGTGGCACACGATGAGCTGTATCATGAGGTGAGTCAATTTTGCAACTTTCTCCTTGTATTTTTATAATAATTTAATTATTTTTATGCATGGATAGGTTAATTTAGGGTTCTTGGAAAAAAGTTCGCAAAGTGTCCCATTTGTTCGCAAAGTGTCCCATTTCTTCGCGAAGTGTCCCATTTCTTCACAAAATGTCCTTGTTGCTTTGCGAAATATCCAAAAAGGGTTCTAAACTGTCTAGGGCCATTAGAAAAACACACTAGATTGACTTTAGTACACTTTGTACATGATGAAATATGTGAAAATTTGAAGAAATTAGATGAAATTTAGAGTATTTTGTGTTGATTTTGATAGGTCCCTGCCTAGTCGCGACAATAGCTAGGGGGAAGACAACTCACATTTTTGAGAGATCATGCACTAGCGCTATCAGTGGCAGAGGTAGAGCATTTACAGTCAATGGGTATCTATTGGGCATATCTGATGCCACCCATGAGATACCATGACGCCATGCTTATGGCTCTATGCGAGCGTTGGGATGTTGATACTTGTACCTTTCATCTTCCCACCGGGGAAATGACGATCACTCTCAAGGACGTACACTGCATTCTCCAAGTTCCCATTCGGGGAGAGCGGGTATATTTTCGGGGGGATCAGTCATTCTGGGAGAAGAAGAGAGACATGTAGTATTTTATAGGTGGACCTGTACATGATGAGAGGGTTAGAGCATAGATCAAGCTTCCCATGGTACTGTATTCATGAGCTCCTATGGTTAGATGGATTATGATGCACACAGTGGCACTGGTTCTCAAACCAAATGGATGAGTGACACACTTAGATGGAGGATTGGTACACTTGATATGAGGGATGTACAAGCAGAGGACAGTCTATGCTTGGGGCCGCTGCAATCTAGCACACTTGTATTATGATCTTAACATATTTTTATTTTGAGAGATCGACAGTATGGTCCATTGTACACTTCTACAGGTGTGGTTCCCTGAGCATATCACATGTACCAGGCCTGCCGAATACCCTTGTATTATAGCTATAGGATACCCACAAGCATTCGGCTATCCTTTGTGACGCTTGTGGTAGTATAGGGATTTACACTTTTTGAGGGTGAGATTTCACTAGCTGGAGGAGGACGAGATCCTTTGGAGACCTTATCTACTCACTCTACAGTGGCCAGATCCCATCGGATAGCTGAGTAGGATACAGATGGATAGGTATCTAGTTGGGAGGCATGAATGTGTTGTATGACCATTCTATTATGGGCGAGTCATGCGATAGTTTGGACAAGTACATTCACCACTGAGGGCATTCCCCTTCATTAGACAATTAGTGCGGAGTGCCCGGAGGCCAGGTGATACTATTCGGTTGACTATAGAACATGTTTGTGAGAGTGATTCTGAGGATTCAGATCATGATTAGCCACCAGCATCTAATGTTGATGATGTCGACAACACAGATGAGCACGAGGAGTGGTGGTCATATGTAAAACCAACTCCTATGTTCCCCATGGATTTCCCTATAGGTGATGTGGGACCAACACCATCTATGAGGGTGAAGAGACAAAGGAGAGAGCAGAGGAGGTACGGTATAGGCCAACAAATATTTTTATAGATGTGATCAATGAGGAGTACCAGTCCGAGGTTGATCCTGACTATGAGAACCAGGATGGAGGAGAGGATGAGGAGAAGGAGGAGGATTATGAGGAGGATGATTATTATGAGGAGGAGCCACCCCTGAGTGAGGGTGATGAGGTAGCTATTGAGGATCGGTACGATCATGGAGAGGCCTCACATACTTACAAGACCAGATCATGGGCAATAGCTACAACAAACATCAAAACTCAGAGTCAGAGAGAGGCTAGGACATCCTCGATGCCCCCTAGAGAGGATGAGGTTGACATTCCTCATGCACCTAGAGATATAGGTGATGATATTTGATTTTACGCATGTCCTTTAGTGATTTATGCTTTAGTTATATATATATATATCATGATGATGTGTTACTAATTGTGTACATTTTCTATCTTGTAGGAGTGACAAGAGATTGGTGAGAGTTCTATCGTCAGGCTGCCACAAAGATAGTGCCTGCATCCATCGATGAGGAGGAGATGGATCTTGACTAAGTGCCCCCACCGATTGTGGAGGAAGATTTAGAGTCACTCATACCTTTCACAAGGTTACGAGCAGTGTATGAGAGTGTGAGGAGGCGACTCCATCGAGCTGAGAGTGCACTATATTCAACACAGACCTCAATAGAGGTAGAGAGACTATGTGCAAAGCTAGCACAGACACGAGTGGAGAGGGATCAAATGGCAGATGAGCGGCTTGTAGCCGTTGGTCGAGTACAAGGTTTGGAGTATGCACTTAGACTCGACAGTTCACGATCATGGGCACACATGACCGTCTCATGATGTTCGGGAACCTAATCATGAGCACCAGATCTCGAGGGGTCTAGCTCTCACATACCATTATGACATTGTATATGATATTATGATGTTTAGAAGACTTTGATATATATATAGGCATGTGCTTTTGATGTTATGATGATGTTTCTCTTTATGTGGATGTTAAATGCTATGTGATTAATTAAATGACTTATAGTAAAAGTATTTAATTAATGGCTACATGATTTAATAGGATTAATGTGATCTATCATAAAACATATTTCAGTTTTAGCATAGATACGATATGGATAATGAGAAAAGAATATGTTAAATTAAATACATTGATAAGGATCTAACTTAACACAAAAAGAATGTGAATAGTATGAGGCCTAAAGCAATTGTAAAATGAACTTAAATAATTACCTTAGTGTTCAAGACAAACACAAATTTAGTTGTCAAGAATGAAGCAATGTGAAAGTTATTTAGAATAACATCAAATAACTTTAAACAACACTGCTATATCAACCATACTATTCAAAGGGGGTTAGAGATAATACCGACACAAATGTATGACATTAATGGGTTCCCTAAGAGGTGTTACATCAAGCTGTGTTAAGAGATAAGTGCCAGACCCATAATTGGTATCAACTATATAAGGGCCCAACCAATTAGGGCTGAACTTATCTTTATCTTCATTGTTAGCACTAGCATTTCATTGATTTCAATAAGAAGAAAATCTCCCTTAGAAAACGATCGAGGGATGACACGAATGTTGTGTTTGCATTGTAATTGTTTTATATGAGCCTGGAGATGTTCAAGAGCATTAATGCACTGTTCATCAAGCATCTCAAGTTGATGTAATCATTGATTCTTATAAATGTCATCGTCAAAAAGATCTCGGAGAGCAACTCGCAAAGTAGGAATTTCTAACTCCAAGGGCATAATCGCATCAGTTCCATAAACAAGGCTATAAGGGGTAGTTCCTATGGATGATCGAACACTAGTTCTATAAGCCCAAAGTGCATAAGATAGTTGCATATGCTAGTCTTTATGATGCTTGGTGATAGTTTTCTTGAGAAGCTTATTAGTATTTTCAGCTTGTCCATTGGATTGTGGATAATATGGTGTGGAAAAGCGATGTTGAATGTTGAATATTTCAAGAAATTTCTAAATTTCGTTATTCTTAAAAGGATTTCCATTGTCTGAAATGATTGCAGAGGGGAGTCCAAAGTGAGCAATTATGTGGTCCAATATGAAACGAAAAATTGCTTTAGCAGTTGTAAAATGAAGGGGAATAGCTTCCACCCATTTCGTGAAATAGTCTGTTGTAGTTATGATAAACGTATGTCCAATAGAAGGAGGTGAAATTTTTCCAATAAGATCTAAGCCCCATACTGAAAATGGCCAAATGGGAACATTGGTGTGGAGCTCAGCAACAGGAGCATGGATCAAATTTCTATGTTCTTGGCATTTGTGACATCGTTTAACGTAGGTGAAGCAATCCTTCTCCATATGTCTCCAATAATAACCCATATGAATAAGTTTTTGTACTAACGAACGACCTCCAAAATGACCACCACAGGCACCAGCATGAGCCTGTTCGAGTGCTAAAGGGATTTTAGAATCTCTAAGATATCGTAGTAGGAGACCATTAAAAGATCTATACAATGCGTTTGCAAGGATCACATATTTAGCCGCGAGTTTACGTAAACATTTTTGAGTATTCATTGTGGTAGGTTCCGGAATGGTAGCGTCTTTCAAATAGTTGTATATTGTATCATACCATTCACACGAAACATCTTGAGTTATCGCCAAAATTTCTTCTAACAGAGTATCGATCAAAGGTTTCATGATGGGATGAATAATGAAAGTGAAGTCTATGGAGGGATCGTGTGGGGATATGAGAGAAGCTACACTTGCCATTGCATCTGCATGTCGATTATCTTTGCGTGGGATGTTATCAATGATGAATGAGTCAAATTTTACTAATAGTCTCATTATAAGATCCTTGTATTTTAATAATTTGTCATGTCTAGTTTGATATGTACCATTTATTTGTTTGATGACCAATTGTGAATTGCCAAAGATCTTGATATGTTTAGCACTTAGAGATAAAGCAGCTTGTAAACCTACGATCAATGCCTCATACTCAACTGTATTATTTGTGCATATGAAATTTAATCAATAGGATAAGGGAATAGGTTTTCCATCAGGTGGGATTAGTATCACTCCAGCACTAGAACCTGTTCTACACTTAGATCCATCAAAAAATAACTCCCATGGTTTAATGTTAGCGGTTAAGACATGATCATCAGGAAAGGAATCAAAAGTAGGCAAAGCAGAAGGAGAAGGGGCATCAGCTAAGTGATCGATTAAGGCTTTTCCTTTGATTGCTTTTTGTGAAACTTTAATTTAAGGTCAAACTCAGTTAACAAAATCACCCACTTAGCTAAGTATCCAGAGAGATTGTTTTGTTGAAAATATATTTAAGAGGATGAAATTTTGTGACTACTTGTATTTCAACATTTAGTAAATAATGTCACAACTTAATAGTAGAAAATACAAGAGCCAAACATTGTTTTTCAAGTGGTGAATATCATGTTTCATAATCAATTAAGGTGCGGCTAATGTAATAAACAGGGTGTTCTTTACCATGATCATCGTGCTGAGCCAACAATGCTAGAAGAGCATGGGTTGATGTGGCGATGTACAAGATAAATGGTCTATGTGGCACAACAGGTTGTAAAACAGGTGGAGTAACTAGATATTTCTTGAGACTCTCAAAAGTCTATTTACAATCCCCATTCCAATCAAAAGGGGTCCCCTTTTTAAGGAGATGCGTGAAAGGTAATGTGCGGTCGGCTAAAGATGCAACAAAATGACAGATAGCTCGAATTTGACCTTGTAACGTGTGAAATTGAGAAATATTCCTAGGAGGTGACATGCTAATTGCATTAATTTTCTTTGTGTCCACCTCAATGCCTCTATGAGATATGACAAACCCCAAAAGTTTACCACTATATACGCCAAAGACACTTTTTTAGGTTCAAGTGCATGTTGTATTTTCGTATGCATTTGAATATTTTATGAAGGACATCTACATTGTCTTGTTGTGTTAATGATTTAGCAAGGATATCATTGACATAATCTTCTAGAATTTTGTGAATGTAATCATGAAATATTAATGTCATTGCATGTTGATAAGTTGCGCCGACATTCTTTAGACCGAAGGGCATCACAACCCAACAAAATGTTCCACAAACAATTGTGAAGGAAATTTTATATTGATCTTGGGGGTTAATAAGGATTTGATTATAGCTAGAAAATCCATCCATGAATGACAACAAAGCATGTCCGACAATTGAATCCATGATCATGTCTATATTAGGAAGTGGAAAATCATCTTTCAAAGAGGCTTTATTCAAGTCTCAAAAATCCATACATATCCTAATACGATTATCGGGTTTTGCAACTACGACAATATTTGAGATCCAATGAGAATAATCAATAGGTCAAATAAAGCCTGCATCAAGGAGTTTTTCAAGTTCCTCTTTAACACACAAGGCTATGTTAGGATGCATTTTTTGGATCTTTTGACGAATTGGTTTAGCATTTTCAGCAAGGACAATGTTATGCATCACAATTTTTGGGTCAATTCCTGGCATATTAGAATATTTCCAAGCAAAAATTTCAAGAAAATCATGAAGTAAAGCAGTATTATCTTCTTGTTCTTCATCATCAAGGCACTTCTCAATCTTACTAACTTTATCTTTATCATTAATGCCCATTAGCACATCAATTGTATCTCCTAAAGGGAGTGCATTGGATTTAGAACTTTCAGATTCAGAAAATTCTTCAATGATCTCACTTGCTTCTTGCTTGGTAACGTTCATGATACGAGTAATGTTTTTCATGTAAGTAAGCAAGGATGAGGCATCATAAATGCCTAACATGTGTTTCAAAGCCTCATCGCTACCAACATACGGTAATGAAGGTGGTAATGTTAGATCAAGCAAATCAGGATGTTTGATTGTAAGTTTGTGTTATGGATGATATGTTATAGCATTAATGTTCAAGGATGGTCATTCAATAGCTTTGGTCATTTTAGAAAAAGAATATCCCAATCCGGTTTTTGTTTCTTGCATATTAGGTTCAATAGGGACACAAATACCTTGCTCATGTTTTCCACACCCTTTTCCAATATAGACAAATTGTTTTACAAATTTATAGCCTTTTCCATAAAGTCTTTCCATTTTATGCAGAGTAGGCAGGGATTGGTAATCTATCTCATCAAAATTTGTTATGTATGTTGTGCATTGTCATCCAAATTATAAGATATATATATTTGAGAAGATTGTTCATAATTTTGAGTGGACATGATTGTTGGTTGGTCTTGGTTCTCATCTTTCTGTTGCGTGAGTATGTATTCGGGCCCATAAACAAGGGTGTGAATTCTAAGGTTCCCCAATCGTCACCAAATAATTTAGATATTGATTTCTTATCGTTTTACTCAATTTGAAGAGGGTCTATACTGGATGTTGGAATTAATGTTTTCAAAGGACTTGTAACCCATTTTTCAAGATGCAAGCAACTTTCAGGCTTAGGGTCTATTTCAATCTGATATATGCGAATGTTATAGACATATTTCATGATACGATGAAGGTTTGAAGGCACTGCATTCATCTCATGAATCCATGGTCGGCCTAAAAGAAGATTATATGAAAGATCATAAGGCATGACATGGATAGGAGTCTACAAAGTAACCGCTCCAGTTATCGTAGTAGGCAAAGTAATTATCCCAAGCGGTTTCTTTGTTATATTATCAAATCCTCGAATGGAGACAAAATCAGGTATTATTTGTGACTTGTCAACATCTAATTGATCAAGGAGACTCACACTACACAAATTAAGGGCATAACCATTATCTATGAGAGTGCATTTGATACCTAGGTGATTTAATCGAGAAATTATCATAAAGGCATCATGTTGATTACACAACTCCAAAGGAGGGAGCTCATGTTGATGAAAGGTAATTTGTCAAGATTCTTTTTGTGTATGAGAGCTTCCACATCATTCAGAGTGGTGCCATGAGGAATTTTGATTTTTTTTAAGGTGGTTTGAAGAATGTTGTGATAATTTAGTGAGTTTTGAAGCAAATCCCAAAGGGAAATTTTGGTGGGAGTATTCTTTAATTGTTCAACAAGATCATACTTCTTTGTGTGTGGGCTATAGTGAGGAGCACTAGGTGGATTGGGTAAAGGTAAAGAGGGTGGGGTTGGTTGTGGTGGTTGTGGGTTGTTTCAGGTGTTATATGTATGAGCAACAATATCATTACTAGATTGTTGTGATACATTGGTATTAGGGGGTAGAGGGTGTACCAGGGTCGATTAGAGGGGTGAAGTTTATGTGAGGGTGGGTAAAGGATAAGTTTCAGTTGAATTACATTAACGTCCTTGATGTTAGAGACCTCACAACAAATCAAAGCAGATGAGTTGGGTGAGATGAATTCTTGAAGAGACTCATCTAGCAAATGCCAATCATCACGACTAAAGGGTTTGAGGGGTAAATTGTCGGCAATTGGTTTAAGATGTTCAAGAGAAGAATTAGAGGTTGTAACATTCGGTATCGTGATTTGGTTCCCACAAATATCAGTGGATGGCTTATGCAAGATGAAGTCTTGGAGGGATTTATCTAAGAAATAAAAGTCATCACAAGCAAATGGTTGGATGAAAAATTTATCATTAATAGGTTTATGTTTCTCATTACAAGCATTAGAGGATGAAGTGAGTGAGAGGAAATCTTGAAGGACTTCATCTAACTTATCAACATCATCACTAGACTAAGAGGCTTAGATGAGATATTGTTTCGTATTTGAATCATGTGTTTGAAGGGATGGTTTGATGTTTCAGTTTTTGTGTCTTTATGTATCAATGAATCCAATCTAAAAGAACTAGGAATGAAAATGAAAAAGGAAATTTTCAAAGATCTAAAACTATCCATGAATGCCATGAAAAGAAATGAAATTTATGCTAATGAAAATAGAAACAAATGAACTGTAACAAAAAGATAATTACAGAAAAAAAAAAAGATATAATGCAGGAAACTAAAATCTAGAAATGTTGATGCAAAACTATAGAGGGAATGATTCGCCCTAGGTGGCGAATCAATCCTAGATCAGGACTTTTCTGCACAAAATATGCTTTCTGACAGTTAGGGATCTGGGTTTGCATTTGACTCATCTACAACTCAGGAGGGACTCATTCGCCATGCATGGCGAATCAGTCCACTTTATGATTTCTGCAATTTCAAAACTCTGTCCTGCACCTTAACACTTGTACAACAATTTCTGATGGAAACCTGGCTTCGGATCTTGGAAAATTCCTACAGAATAGCTTAAAATTGTTTGTCTAATGTGGGTTTTTCCTTGGTCAAACCCCTAATTGGGTAATTAAACCTTGAATGGAGAAAAATCTGCATAAACTCTAGCCTTAGATATATTAAAGACTAGGAAAGTCTGAATCATAACAAAAAACCTATTCTATTGATCTAGAATAAGACATGCAAGAATGATTTATATGATGCAAGATATCAACCCTAGAAATCTTACAACACATGAAAAATAGATATGAAATGACATGCAAATGATAAACCAACAAAATGCAAACCTTAATATGAAGATAGAGTGAAAATGGAAGATGGAATCAATAGGAAACCAAGTCCTTAGGTGTGATTTAGTGGCTAGTTGCACCTCTTCACCCTAGATTTCTTCATGATTCACCATAGGCATCCATCATCAACCCTTTGCAATTTTGAGTCTTGATCAAAATAAGTGAGCTTCAAGACTTGTAAAAACCCTAGTTTGTTGCCCTAAAACTTCAACTTTACTCATAAAACTTGTGGTAGAAGACTTGACTTTATGAATTTCTCTTGGGAAATGACTAAAATATAAAAAGATGTGAAAAATGAATAATAATGAGTATTTATAAGCAACAACACCTTATTTTCCCGTTAATTAAACCTAAGAAGCCGACATTCACCAGAAATAAAAGTTAAATTTTTTAAATTCCCTCTTTAATTTGAAATTCCCTCAAAAGGGACTCATTCGCCACCCTTGGCAAATGGGTTCCACTAGAGGGGACTCATTCACCCAAGGTGGCGAATGGGTCCCACTACTACTGTTTGAAGGTGGGTTTTTGGGGTATGAGATAATTAAATGTTGTTTGTCGGGTTTCAAGTGTTTTCTCAAGTAAAACAAGCCTCTAGATTAAAATTAATGGGTCCAAGGGGCCTATAAATGATGTAAATTGAAGGGTAAATGATGTAAAGGGACTCAAAAGTGGGTCCAATTATGCGTGAAATTTTCTCTTTTCTCAAGAGGGTCCAATTTGCTATGGCACACCTTTCCCCTCTCTTTTTGTTCGTCATAGATCCCTCTCCTAGTTCCCCTTTTGTGGATGAGGTTAGTTTAGTGAAATAAACCTTGGATAATCATAACACTTACATTTTTTCTTCTCCTATTACCTCTCACGCTTGTGAAGCAGATAGTTTAGTGCTAGAAGAACCAATTGCTGAGAGTTTTGATAATCTAAGTTTTTTCTCTCCTCTTACCTCTCCTATTAGACATAACATTACTAAAGAAGAGGAAATCACACTAAGTCATCATGACGATCACACAACACAACATGAAGATGAGATCATAGACACATTTCTAGACATTACATTACCTAGTCTCCATAACCATGCTAATCAAACATGTTTTTCTCCTAATATCCCTCCCCGAAGCAAAGAGGATAGGTTGGTGTTAGAATATAAACCTATTCAACATCATAAGACCATTGCCCCTACCTTCCCTCATGTCCCTATTCTATGGGAAGATCTCTTTGGAAACATTGGCAATCATAATGGCCCTTCTCTTGATACCTCTCCCACTTGTGATGAAGATACTTTGGAAATTTCAACCCTAGATGAACATATTACAAGCTCTCCTAGTAGGGTAGATAATATGGAACAAGAGAATGAGACCTTAGAAAAAACCAACAATCAAATAGAATCTTCCCCTAATCTCCCCACTATCAATTATCAAGCACATTCAACCATTAATAACTCCCTTAGTTGTGATGAAGTTATTTTGGATGAACCAAACCTTAATTGTCATGAACATGTGGTTTGTCATTCTCCTAAGAACTCTCCTTCTAGGGAGGATATTATGACCCAAGACAAAGATAACATGCCCAAGTTCCAAGACAATGAAGACTCTCACTTGTTACAAGATGTTAACATTATCCAACCTGAACTTATCCTTTATCCCCCTTCACATAAACCTTCACCTAAACCTACGTTTACTCTCCACCCACCTTCCCACAAACAACAAACTCAAAATAAACCTGAATTCATCCTCTATCTGCCTCAGAATAATGTATCGCAGCAGTCGAGTTATAATACCATTGCTCATACATATAACACTCGAAATAATCCGCAACCGCCGCAACCAACCCCAATCTCTTTACCTTTACCTAATCTTCCTAGTGCCCCTCGTTTCATCCCACACACAAAGGAGTATGATATTGTTGAACTTAAGAACACTCCTGCTAAGATCTCATTATGGGACCTTGTTCAAGCCTCCCCTCACTATCACAACATGATCCAATCTGCCTTGCAACAAGTTCCCGTCCCTTCTAATGTGCAACCAACTAACATCGCAGCCATAATCCAAGGAATAAATCCTGACATTGTTTCCTACCAAAGTGAGCTTCCTCCTTTGGAAGTGCAAAAAAAAAATGAAGCTTTTATGATTATTTCTCAATACAAATGAACAGGGATTAAGAGAACTCTTATAGACACTGGTTCCGCTCTTAACGTACATGTGGAGTAAACCTTCTCGATATACTTGGTATTGATAGATCAAACATCCAACCCGATTCTTTATCCATTAGGGGATTTGACAATGTAAGCAAACAACTGCTTGGTGTGATCACTTTACCTCTTAGGGTATGTGCAAGATCATGATGGGCCAAAAAGTGGCAATATGATGGGTATGTGGCTGATGACTTTTGTTTTACCCAAAATTGATGAAACAAAAAGGTTTTTTAAAGGAGATTCTCAGATTTCCACCAATATAAATTATGCTTTACTTTGAATTTAATAAGTAATTATTATTCATTTTCTATTCAAATTATGCCTAAAGTCCTAATTGATAGACTGATTGAAAAACATCTATAGCTTTCAAACGGAATAATATTTTTTGAATCCAAAACATGCATCACATTCTATGCTTCGCATACTATAGGATTAAAAAAATAAAAATTGAATTTCATGAAGTTTTGACCAAGTTAAGGTGGTCAAATATACGAGTTTTTAATATTTTTTAAAATTTGTAATAAAAAATTCATAATTAATTATTTACTTGGAAAAAAATTATAAAAAATATGCATCACATCGGGACATGAGTCCTCTACTTATATCTAAAATATTATAAAAATATTATCATTTTATTGTGGTTAGGGTGGTCAAATAGACACCTACTTCTTATTTTTCCCTAAATTTAAGTACTCTTGCATTGAAATTTCAAATTTTCACCAAATAGATTTCTTTTTTTAAACAAACCTAGTAGTTTAGAAACTACATTCAATTTTCTATAGATTATATTCTTACATTATTTTGAAATAATATAGATAACTTATTCAAATTTTTATGTCAAGTTGTCTAACTCTGATTTTTTAATTTTTTTGCCACTTAAGGGCCTATTTTTTCCATGATGATCTTGCACATACCCTCTTACAATTGGAGTGGCCACATTGGAAACACCAATATATGTTATTCCTAATGATCTTTCATATAACCTTCTTCTAGGTAGGCTATGGATTCATGCAATGAATGGTGTGCCTTCCACTCTTCATCATAAAATGAAATATATCCACAACAACAAAGTGTACACACTCAATGTTGATGATGAGCCTTATAGTGTCTTACAACTTGAGCAAACCAAAGAGAACCCCTTGCACACATTAACACCAACCACACAAGTGGAACCTGTTCAACAAAAAGACAAACAACACCACAGTGAACAAGCCATAATGCTATTAGAAGATGATTGGGGTTCCTTGGATTTTGAAAATGAATTCATGGGAAAGTACAAGATCATACACAAAGATTCAAATAGGGGAAATGAAACAATAGATGACCCTTCGAAAGCATCCACCTCTACCACTTTAGACAAAGCATCAAACCACACAACAACCTTTGATGAACACAACAACGAACAACCACCCAATCCAAAAGCAATGAAAATGCTTTATGGAAAAGGTTATGAACTTATGAAACAACTTGGATATAGTGGAAAAGGATGTGGTGCTCAAGAACAAGGTATTTGCAACCCTATAGAGCCAAAAACACAACAAACAACTCATGGTCTCGGTTATTGTCCTATAATAGAGATCTCCAAACCTTCACCCAACATCACCAATCTCCCACAACACACTTCTAAATTATCCTTAACAACTAATGGTCTTGAACATCATCCTTTACCCAACATACAAAACACAACTATTCCTTCACTTAATGTGAAGTCATCTCGCAAAAAAATCATGATTTACATTCGTTAGATTTTGTATCCTTCTATAATGGAGAGAACAAAATCTTGCAATCTAAAGAGTCCTGCATAAGTATGACATCTACTACTAAGAAAGATGTATCTTTGACACAAGCCACAATACCATCTTCTACCATTGATCAATAGGGTATCTTGTTGAGACTCCTCCAAGATCACTTGGTCATGACCCTCCCTCCAAAAACTCATAAGAAATGCTATTCTAAGACCTCATTTTGCACCTATCATAGAGTTCATGGTCACTTAACTAATGAATGTGAGGCTTTGAGTCATAAAATCCAACATTTTTCAAGAGTTTGGTATGCTTCCCTTTGTCAAGGCACCTACATCCTCTAATTGCTATTGATTTTCACTCTCGCATGCATTTCATCAATCATTTCGGCTCGCCTTTGTCCCGCACTAAGTGGGGGCAAGGGGTTCACTAGCTTTGTCCTTGTATGTCACTTGCGGTTGCCTTCTTTGGCTAGTCGTTCAATTTTCATGAACACATAAGAGCAAGCTTGGGATGTGGATGACATGCCTTAAGTTGGCTCACATATGACATATTTCTCCTTTTTCATGGCATAGCTTATTAGAAACATCTAACTTGGCATAAGGCTTTCCGAGTAAGCTCTCATGTCCTCTCCTTCTACTTTAAAGCAATTTCTCACAGTACGGGTGTTCGCAATCACTTTAAAGTGGGGCCATACATCACCACTCACATTTCATTGTGTGATTTTATTTTTCTTGCAATTTCCTCTCTTGGAAGCATTAGGTACAATGTTCCCTAGGATGAAACCTTGCACTTGTCCTCTCTTGGAAACAAGATGAGACTATTTGCACTTATCCTCTCTTGGAGACATTTGACATGATGTTCCCTAAGATGAGACATTGCACGAATTAAGCAAAATCCCTTTGAACAATCCTTACACTATTTTGCATTAACAATGTCTATGAGTGTCAAGCATACAAAGTTTTTCTTACCTCATAGAGCTCGAAAATCATTTTCCTTTGTGGTGCCTTATTAAAGTTATCAGGAGGTATAACTTTGATATGGTTGAGCGGGAAGCCCACCTAGCGACATGACTTTCCCCATAGCCACCTATGTGTTTGTGAGTGCATACCAACTAGTGTATGTTTCTCACCCTTTGGGATTTCTCACCTAGTGGACAATCAAAAGTTTTGTGGCCCCAAAGTGATTATGTTGCAAACTTCTCACCCCATAGACGACCTAAAATTTTGTGTCCCCAGAGTGAGTACATCTCTTCTAGTTCTTGCCATTGAATGATTTTGTATCTTGATGGTTTGACTTAGGATATTGGATCCTGGGGGCTTGCACAACCTCCTTGATCTTTGTCATTCTTTTTCATCTGCATCTGTACACTTAGATATCTCTTGTATTTCTACTTTAGTGTGAGTTTGAAGCAAGTTCATCCTCTCACTAAAGTGGGGGCTAAATGTGTCGTAGAAAAAAGTACCCTTTGCTTGACATGGGATTAATTCATGATAAATTGGACTTAATTGGGCCTTGATTCAGGTGTTGTGAGTCATATTATGCATCCACACTAGGTCTTGGACCCTTGCAAATCAAATAACATGCATTTATTGGTGTCTTGTAAAGGTGTTGTAAACTCTTGTAAAGGACTTTCACTCTTTTCTAGACTTAATGAACCCATTTCTCCCTAATTCAACATTATAAAATGTGTTTAATAACATTATTACATCAATTTACAAGGATTGTGAAATAAACTTAATGTTAAACTAGTGTTGTAATGTGTCTTACACATTCACATTGGTTCTTGTGTCCTCCTAGGCTATGTGGAGCTCATTTTAGTGTTGTAAAGTGCATTTAATCACACTTTCACATTAAATTATGTGTCCCAAACCCTATTTGACATTCACATCATCACTAATAGGCCCCTATTAACCCATATTATGCATATCAAGGCTTAAATTGATGAAATACCTGACAAGGTTGCATTTTAGACCTTATTTCCTTATCTCTTGGCATTTGAGTTATCAAATTGGCCCCTGTGGGACCCATTCACCATGCATGGTGAATCAGTCCCATCTAGGTGGGACCCATTCACCATGTGTGGTGAATGAGTCCCATTTGGCTCAATTTTGATCTTTGAGCAGAAAAAAAGTGAAATTTGAGTTTAATATTGCTTCATGTCAGCCTGTGATGAGGTATTAACAGGTAAAATAGATGAATTTCCTATAAATACAAGTATTTTAACTCATTTTCACATCTCTTATCTATTGTCATTCATTAATCTTCCATCTCAAGTTAAGCAGCTTATGGTTTTATCATTGTAAGACATCAAGAGAGCTCCAAAAGACATTCAAGGGCCGAATCTTCCTCCATTGTTGCAAAAATCCAAGATCAACATCATGGAAAGGTAATCTATTCCATTATTTCATGTTTCATTCTATTCTTTCATCATTTTGGATTAATTACCTAAACAAGGTTTGACCAAGGCAAACCTCCATGCCCTAACATTCACCATTTCTTGTTCTCTTCTTGTGTGTTTGTAGATTTAGGACTCTTGGAAGCTTGGAAATAATTGAAGATCAAGTTACAAGATTGCTCAAGTCTTCTCTTCATTCAACAAGTCAAATAGCAACAAAAACTCATTTTTAGACCCATAAATCGGAGTTTCGGAAGCGGACACCTGTAGAAAGCTAAAGTGCAGATTAGAAGCTTCAGATTCCACTTTTGAAATTCCAAAAATTGAAAAGTGGACTCATTCGCCATGAGTGGAAAATGAGTCCCACTTCCAAGTCAATTTTGTGTTTTCTGCATTTGCTGATACCCTTTGTCAGAAACAGGTCCCAACTCAGTTTTGCAGAACTGGGATTGATTCGCCCAGAATGGCGAATGAGTCCCTCCAGGCCTGAAAACAACACCAAAAACATTTCAAATGTAATTTATAGTCTTCATCAAGGTTCCAGGTGCACACTTTCAGTTTGATTCGGTTCTGTTAAGTTTTGCATTCATTTCTAGTTCATTGTTGCATAACACAATGTGTTTTCAAAAAAGTCACTTTTCATTAGTTTTGCATGTTTAATCAATCAAATTATTAGCTTATTTGCATTTATATCATCTCATTTGGCTTAAATAACATCACACAATAACATAATTTGAATGAACCCTTTAGCAGTTTTGGCTTACCTCTCTCCTTTTAGGTGAAAAATCCTAGAAGAGTTAGGAAGTCTTGTGGTGCCAAAAATATATGGTTCAGCTTGAAACATGGAGCATAATATCATAGCACACTATGAAAAATTGCACAACACATTTCACTCTGTTTATCAAATTTTCTCAAAAGCACTTGGAAACCGAGTACCAGAGACATCATTCCAGCTCATTACTTCATTCCAACTCATCTTCAGACTTTGCAACAAAAAAAGAGCTCCATGTACTCACAACACTTCCTCAAGGTATCAACTACACATGCATAACCTATTTTCCTTTTTTCACAATTTTCTCAATATCCTCGACATCTTCATCCCATAGTTGACATCAATGACAACACCTTCATACTTGCAACAAGGATGACTTCTAAATTTTTAGAGGAAAAGTATAAAAGAGAGAAGAAACACAAGTGTGCAAGTGTTGTGGTCACATGATTAAAAAGAATGAATTTGACAAAACTATTTTATAAAGCCACACTATAAATTTTGGACAATTTTAGTGAAAAAGACAAGGTTAGCAAGTTATAATTTATGAACTATGCATGAGCCAAATTCTTCATAATCTCTACAAGAGCTAATTTTGATGTAGCAAATTTGATTAACAACTATAAATCAAACATGCAAGCTCCTTAGCATGCTTTGATTCAGAATGAAATGTATAAGGACCTTATTTGACACTTCAGTTATCGATAAATAAATTGAAATAGGTTTTGGTAAAATATTTTAATCATCGAGATAATTAAAATGGTACCTATTATTCCTTGCAATGAAACTTCAAATGAAAGTGTGATTTTTAGGAAAATTCCATAGAGTGGAATGAATCCTATATTGATAGTTAGTGTTGTTGAGGTTTGGGACTAGCATTTGGATATTCCTAAGAATTAGATCTATTCGTCTTAAAATAGTCTAAAAATGTTGGTAAAATGAAAACCATTATAGAGGATTCTTATATCTTTGTATTTGGATAACTATCTAGTTCTTGTATATATCCTTTTTCATTAATGTAAGGAATGAAGGCAAGGAATAAATATTCCCACCAGAGTACTTTTGTCTTAACATGTAAATAAACTAAAATGTGCACAAAAGAAGAATAGCTCATGGTTTGGAGATATTATTTCCATGAGTAGGATGGAAAGCATCCTTCCATAGCCAATTTCCTTGGTGGAGTTGAGATATTTAGGAACAATCTCTTTGCAATTTTAGAGATGATTATCGCCTTCCTTTTTGTAACATCATCATTTCACACTATTGCTCAAAAATCTCTTCCAAACTCCTCAAAACTTCTAACCCCCAAATTTCATGAGATCCAACATTTTTTACTCCTCACCCTATATCAATGATAAACACTCATTCTTTTAGCATGCAAAAAACTAGATTAATATTCTTAAGTTATTCCTTAACTATTATTTAGCTCCTTTAATTTTTTGAGTATTTTTTTTAATTACGGTTAACTCTTATTAACTATTTAAACATAGAACTAATTGAACACTTAACTATTAATTTAATTATTACCTAAATTTATTTGATTAATATACTTTAACTTTATTTTGATTTTATTTATATGAATTCAATTTATTTATTGTTATTGTATTATTCTTTAATATTTAATAATTATTATACTTTTTGTTATTCTTATCATTACCACTATCCATTTATTTAATTATTAATATTTTATTTTCCCAACTTAATGAGTATACTTTCATTATCAAGAAATGAAATGAAATATTTTAATGACGTCCACGAGGCCAAAGAAGCCTATGGGACCCAAGAACAACACAAGAACCTCCCACAGAAAGGTCCTAGATAGTTTGTAGACTCCATTCGAGATCAACCCTTCTGCAGTGAATTTTGATGATGAAGTTTGCAATTTTGTCCAGCCTTGACTCTTCAAACAAGGTATTTAAATTATCAACCTGCATGGTATCCCCATAACTGACTCGAATGTCTTTATATGCTGAGCATTCCATGATGAAGTGCCATTCTGTCTCCACCATACGCTTGTTACAGAATCAACATATTATATTTTCCCACTCTTGTTTAGGAACCACCCACCTACTCGTTTCACACCTAAGATGATGTGAACTAGTTCGCAATTGAGCTATCAACATTTTTTCTTTCCATTTGATATTCGTTCCTAGATAGTCCTTTTCCTCATGGTCCCTCGTGGGATTGAATTCTTTGATATAATAATCCTTTTTACGCCCTATTTTTTTTCGTCCATATAGCATATTTAAATTTTTCTCACATATTTTTTTATTTCTTCATTTGTATTTCGGCACTCATGCATCTCAACATCCCACTTTTTCATCCATTTGATATTAAGTTTCATCTAGCTGTTCTTTCTTCTAGTTAGCTCTCCTTCACAATTAGCTTAGGCCAGTGATGACTCTCCGTATTCTGGACCTTCTTTAGGTAGCTTAATAACCAGATCATCGCTGATGCCTCCAAGGGAAAAGTACTGGTCTCGACCAATAAAATATCATAAGGCACTGCAGTCTTAAGCTTGAGACTGCTTATAATTGGATGTTTTTGTATTCTTTCCACTTGTCTCCATTTATGATCTGACATGTTGTTGCTCCAAATTTCACACCCATAAAGAATCACTAGAGTGACAAGTGACCAAAAAGCATTCTTTTAGTTTTCCAATCCCATAATTCTGCATTTCTACATCTATTTGGCAAAGAGTATAGCGCTTTCCAGCCTCCCTGAATTATTTTTCCTCTACATGTTTCCCAGCTGAGTTTGTTGTGAAAATCAAGCCCAAGGTACTTGTACTCGTCCACTATTTCCAGTGGCCTACCTTCAAAGAGAAATTCAATCTGCTGTTTTTTTCTTTGCAGCGAGAAGATCATTATTTTGGTTTTGCTAGTGTTCACTTGCATCCCGACCTCTTGACAAAGCGTTTCAAGAGCCTTCAAATGTTTTCTCAAATCAAGTGCAATTTTAGCAATTAATATGAGATCATCGGCATATAAGAGTAATTTTATTACAAAGTTGGCCAAATGAATGCCTTCCCCACCAACCTTGTCTATCCATTCTCCGAACTTATCAATGTAGAGCCCAAATAACTGTCAATTCATCACTTAAGACATGCTATCACTTTTATTAGAAGTCTTAGATGACAAGTGGATAAAAGTGATAACATGTCTTAAGTGATGAATTGACAAGTCGGATAAAAGTGATAAGATGTCTTAGGTGATGAATGGACAATACAATTGCTAGGTGATAAGGTGATGAATTGACCATAAAACAGTCGTAATGATAAGGTGATGAATGGACCGTAAAAAAGTCGTAATGATAAGGACTAAGTGATGGAGGTGGAGGTGTACTTGACTGGCTAGGACGGAATGATATTTGCAAAGGTGTCTACGAAGAAGCGAGAAGCTTGAAGCGATTCCATCCTGGTCAAGTTAGAGCAGATCTAAGCTGGAAAGATCATGGATGCTAAGAATAGTCACGTTGTTCAATGGATGGAACAAATCTGAGAGGATTCCTACGTTTCAGAAGTGGGAAGAGATAGAAGGCGTGCGAGCATTTTCATGGTTCCAAGAATGCCGAAAGAAAATGATGTGATCTTCACTCCTCAGGCCATATCGTTAGGGCCCTATCACTTCCTCAAACCACACCTTGCTGAAATGGAATCCGAGAAATCTCAAATCGTTGCACGGGCGGTTACGAGGAAGCTTCCCCCAGATTTCTTTGCTCCACTTCAAAAAGATCGAGATAGCGGGAGCCTTCCAGATTTGCAGGACGACAACTTTTTTGGAAGTGTGGTCCCTCGCTGTAGTGACTACTACGGGGACACTCAACTTCTCCAAAATCTGAACCTGGAGGCCTTCGCCAGGATGCTGTTTAGGGATGCTTCCTTCCTCTTTTTCCTCCAACACCATCTAGCCAATGCTCTACAACAATCAGCTTTATTCCATGATCTCAAGTCAGGTACAAGTCTGTCGTTAAGTGTCACAGAAGATGTCATAAAATTGGAAAATCAAATCCCGCTATCCGCCTTGGAGTCACTGCTTTTATTGGTGTTCGAGGTTATGATTTTAAGGACTTTGTTGCAAAAATAAGCCTTTTGTACTACCCATTGGAGATTGAAACCGATGAAAACCCAGATTTATGTAGCTGTCGTCATCTCCTGCATTGCGTCCATGCAACAGTCTGTAGCAAGCTGCCTGTGGACGTTGGCCAACGTCCTCATAGTGACCAACACCCTACTAATGGCTGGTCTCCTTTTACATGGCTTAAAAACAATTGTCTCTGGCTCAGAGGATGTAGAAATAGTGAGGGGCGCTATAAACGAGTACGGGATAGAGAATTACCAGATTCTGTAAGGACCGTGCTTCCCTCGGCTTTAAAACTAAGCAAAGCTGGAGTAAAATTCATGCGTTGCATGGGAGGCATTGGGGATATACGATTTGTCAGCGCTCAGTCGACCTTATATCTTCCTCGGTTGATGACTTCTGAATTGATAGAGACGGTCTTTAGAAACTTAATAGCCTTCGAGTTGTGTTCACCAGAGATTGAAGAAAACGCCGTTAATGGTTTTGCTCGTCTGTTGAAGGAACTGACACAAGACGCCAAAGACGCTGAGCTATTGAGAATGAGCGGAGTCTTTGAAAACATTGGCGTGGGAGATGATAAGATGGTGCAGATTGTGAAAAGCTTAAGCAGGTCAGCATGGAAGTCCTACTATAAACCTGTTAGTGATGCCAGGACAAACCTCCTTATTTACTACAATAGAAGCACCTGGAAAAGGCTGTGGATTGAATTCCTGGACACCTATTACTCTAAACCATGGATTATAATCTCCACTCTCGCAGCCACAGCGTTGCTTGTCATTTCTGCTGTTCAAGTTTTATGTTTGTTCTACACCTGCAATATAAACTCCTAGATGTCCATAGCCAGTGAAATTGTGAAATTTCATTTTCACGGACTGGTTTTGATAATTTAGTTTGAAGATGCTTTCTGATTTAGATATATCATGTTTATTTATTATGTTATAATCTTCAATGTAATAATAAAAAATGTCTTTTCTATTACATTTTTTCTCTTATGACACCAGATGTTTGAATTAAGTCCCAAGCTATATTTCTAAGAGTTTGATATGTTTCTTTTCAAAATTTAAATGGTTATCCATTTTCTTAAGTGGTAGGTGATCGATTTTCACTGTAGAACAGGGAACAATAATTTTATAATATGGATTAGTGGCGTGTAATGGTTTTTTTGTTTTTAATATATTAATTAAAAATTTAGAAAAATTATAAAACAAATTCTAAGCAACTGTCACAAAATGCGTTATGTCTTTAATTGTAGATTTCTTTAATAATACTTTATGTATAAGAGGTAAAATGTCAAACCTATCATCTAAATTATCTTCCTTCAAACCTCTTAGAAGATGAAATGTGAGACATTTTGAATTCAAAACATTGATAGAAGAAATTATTTTCGGTGACATTTTATTAGCTATTATTATTTTGTATAGTCATAAAGTTGAACAAATAGATGTGAAGATATCTTTTGCTTGAGGACTTGGAAGATGAGATTTACATGACACCACCAAAGAAATATATGGTGGAGGTTAAGAAACATTTGGTTTGCAAAGTAAATTATAAACTCTTTTTTATGATCTAAAATAATTACTCAGCATGTGGTATCACAAGTTTGACATTGATGTAATGGAGTTGGGTATATTAAATCCAATTCAAATTGTTGTGTTTACTTCAATAAGAATGATGATCATTTTAATTTTTATTTTTTGTATGTTGACAAAATTATACTCAATATTAATGAGGATATTATTATGATCTTAAAAATTCAAATTTTAGTTTAGTTTAATAAGAATAATTTGTGTGTGCTAGAGATTATCTTAAGGATGTAAATTAGAAGAGATAGAATGAACAAAGAAAATTGGGTCAGCTAGATGATACATGTTAACTTTGTGTTTTAGTGGTTTAAAACGTAGGATTACAAACTAGTTACTGTTATCATTCCTATGGGAACAAAGCACTTTGTTAATCAATATCCTTCAACACTAGATGAGATGGATGACATGAGCCATGTCCCCTATGAACTAGTGAGGTTGGTAGCCTTATGTGTGTTATAGTTTGCACTAAATTGGATATTACCTTAAGTAGTGAGAGTCTTGAGTCAATTTATGACTAATCTAGAAATGAATATTGGATTGTGATTATGAAAGTCTTTGGGTATCTTAGAGACATATCAAAATGTCTGATTTGCTAGCATTGATGAAAAGTCTCAAACATGAGTTTGGATATTCAAGGATTTGTTGATTTTTATTAGGCAAGTGATATTGGTAGTACAAGTTGTATTAGTTGGTAACTATTTAGGCTAGATTTGTTGGTGGGATGAGCTATTTTTCAACAAGCCATGTGGTTTTCTTTTATGATAAAAACTTAAGAGTATACAATAACTATTCATGCATGCAAGGGAAAATTGAATTTTAATATTGTGTTCAAACATCAAATTGATGAGGAATTCAATGGTGATCAATTGCTATAGTTAGGGTTCTATTTGCTTTTTGAACAACCCTATTTTTCATTTGAGAATGAAGCACATTGATGTTTTGTATCACTTTGTTCATGATATGAATGATAAGAGAGTTGTGTTTCAAAAGTTTGACATGTTAGAGAATGTTGCTAGTACCTTGATGAAGCTTGTGAGATGAAAGAAGATTAGATAGTATAGGAGTGATTTGGAGATACTTCCTCTTAGTAGTTGATCAATTGTGACTAGGCTTGATCTCATATATAATAGAGAATGTTTGGAAGGTGTTGTATACCTTGGATAGATTTGAAAGGTTATCATTTAGTGAGTACATAGTCAATTGAAATCATCAGAAAATTTATTTAATTTTTTGAAATCTTGCAAAATGAATTCAATATTATCAAAGCATTAAATGCTTAGACTCACATTTAGACTCACATGATACATGCAATGCTTTCACCTAAAATATTAAATATGATGATAAAATGAAAGCATTTTTTTTAATAAAATTATCCCTCATTGTTACTTTCTAAATTCACAAAAATCATAACATTTAAATCCTATCTTGATATAAGATAAATAAGTCCCACAGCTCGAAAAAAATATAAACAAATTTTCAAACCACAACTGTCACTAAATAGATTGCGCTTTTAAACGTGGGCTCATATTTTAATAATATTTTGTGTACAAGAGCTAAAATGTTAGGCCCGTCATTTAAATTGGCTTCATTCAAACCCGTTTGAAAAATACAGATTGAAGGGTATTTGTTAATCATATAGTGGCTATTCAACCATAAAATCACTTTAAAAAGTTATCTCAGTTTTTCATAGCAAAATTTTTTCCCTTCATGTTGTCGAGCGATATATATACAACTAGAGATTGAGGATTGGTATAACGACAGAGACGATCATTCGAAACTTGATAAGATGTATTCTACAATGGCATATAAAGCATATATATATAACCAAATTGATATATATTTTAATGAATAAAATAGTTTTTAAAACTAAAATATTTTAAAAGTAAATAAAATCTATAGTATTTTTTAAATATTATTTTTAAATTTATTTTTATGTTTGTTTTAATGTGAAAGTTTAGTGTTTATTTTGTATATTTTTAATCTAGATCAATCTTTAATTGTACTAAGAGGTATTATAAAGTAGTAACAAGAGGTCTTATGTCGTATTTATGTATAGTGGTTAGAATATTTTAATGTTATGTGAATTTATCACATCATGTTCTTTGTGTGTAAGTGACATGATTATCCTTTAACTATGTTGTTGGAATTTTTTATTATCTTTTGATTTGCTAAGATAGTCACTAATTTACCATGATAAAGTTATTTGAATTGAACATTGAATCATTTTCCTTGTATTAAGATCTTTTGCTCACTTTCAACCAGTCCTTTATAGCATGATTGATTATCACTCAACTTTATATTTTTCCTAATAGCTTACACAACTCAACCTAGAAAACTCAAAGAGAAAGAAACATATTAGATATTTCAAGGTATAAATCTATAAATGTAAAACAATAAATCACAATATCAATAGGATACATATATAAACCAATAGATGCTAAACCTTTGCCCTTGGTTGAAGAAATGGTGCTTGCGCAACTAAATTATTCTTCATTTTCCTAAAATACCTATTGAAATGTATCAGTAAGTGAATGTAAATCTTAAAAGTAATCACAAGTATAATGTTATAAGGCTATTGAACTTTAAAATAAAGAATAAGGTCAATAATAAATGCAACCCCTTAGTGTGAAAAATCTAGCAAATCAGTTTCTTAAATATGACAACATCACGAAATCATTAAAAAATCAAGGAATGGTTAGTTAGTACAACTGTTAAGACCCTAAAATTGACTCCATCATGTGTGGGCCCATGTGGCATGGTTGGTCAAACATAAAAAATAGTCTTGACGATTATTCAAAAGTTGATAAACTTGAGACAGGATTTTTCAACTATCATGATAAGTAGAGGAGGGTTTTACTAAAGGCATAGTCCAATTTTAATTTAAAAGGTATCAATTGCAAAATAAAATTTAAACAAGGTTCTACTAACTTCACTGCCAATGACCTATATTCAAAGGTTTAAGATCAAGTGGTATAAATTTAAAACTTTATATTGCTAAATTATGTCCCTTGCCCTAAAAAATTTAAACTGTTTGGTGTCAAATCATTTTGTGACTATTCATTACAATCAAGGATTTTAGGAGAGTTTAGAGGGTTTGGGATAGAAAAGAGAAGGATTATGAGCCTTATTTAAGTTGTAAATAGACCTACAACCTTGGATGGGTCTCATTTATCCCACATAATTGATACAATTTCATTATAAAGGTATTTTAATATTAAATAGAAATAGAAATATCAAATCAAATATTCATTACTGTAATTAATATTTCCCTCATTATAAAATCATGAAGAAGAAAGTATCTAATCCCATGCTAACCCAATCAATCCAATCACAACCTAGACGAGAAATATCAATCCTCATTAAGAGACCATGACCATAAGAATATTGAATACAAAATGGATTCACCTCCTTTGCAACCATACAATGCACTTTAAAATCTTATCAAAATACAAACAAAGAGAAATGTACAACCCACCATAAAAAAAGATCTATCATATAAATTTCTTTAATGATATCAAGCGATCAAAGACTAAAATCAAGATGTCTGAAAAAAATCTTCATAGTAGAAATGTGATGACACATTTACACCTAAAATAAATAGGAAAACTATGTTAACTAGTTTGTAGAACTAAATTTGTTGAATAAAATCCCAATCATCCAAGGACAACTATGAAATAAGAACCTAGAAAGCTAGAGTCAAATTTTGGATAACATAAAAGGAGGACTGTTGTGAGAGACACAACAAATGGTGACTCTATTAGGGAATTCTCTTCAACATTTCAAGATAAAATAATAATTTGGTGAATTTAAAATATTGGTCTAGCACAACCTCAAAAAATATGTGAATATAACACTATTGAAGAGAAAATTCACCATAATTTTAATATCAAAAGTATATTAAGTGTTGAAAGTTGGGGAGCCAAAACATGACCAAATTTCAAAATTATTCAAAATATGCTCATATTTTTTAAAACATAACATGTGCGAGTTATAATGTGCATGTATTATGGTTCAAACATTTTCTTCAAAAGAAAAAATCCATTACAATGCAACTAATTTCTAGTTTGGACCAATCAAACATCTCCCTTAAGCTTGAGACAAGTTTGAATTTACCAATTCTAAGGGTTTTCCATTTAACTTAGGTTCCAAATATGCATTTTACAAAAATCATACAAAAATAATTAAATGTTAAGCATGCACTCCACAAGGTTCATGTATTTTTAGAAAAAAATCTAAAAACCAAAACTAGGACAAAGCTCTTTGTTTTTTATAAGGGAAAAAATGGGTTTTACAGGGACCCAAAACCACAAAGTTTACAAGCAGATGAAAGATAAAGCATTACAATACCCAAAAAACAAGAAGGCTGCAAAATAGAAAAATCCAAGAGAATACCACAGCCACCAGCCTAGAGCCAGCATAGGATAGCAAAAACACCTGCACAAAAAAAACCCAAAACTAACCTAAGGACTTTAAAGTATCAACAACTTTAGCTTCAAGGTTGCACATATCCTGGGTACCCTTTTTCAGAGCCTGAATCTCTTGGGGCATAAAATCTGCCTTTCTCTTCAGGTGAGCTCTCGTCCTCTTCGAGATGCTAGCATCCTCAATCTTGCTTTTATCCTTATCAGTGTCCAAATCCACAACCAGAAATCCCTGTTGGAAATTTTCCGTTCTCTCAACCATAGTGCTCATGATAGTGGCATTATGTTTAGCAATTATGTGGTTATGCTCCATGATAGTTTTCATAGTGTCCCTGATTTATTAAATTATTAACTAGTTATTTTTTAAATTTAAATATATTAAGGTCTTGATCTTTAATTATTTTTAGTATTATCTTTATTTTTAACCTAAAAATGTGTATTATTCTTTTTGTGTAACTTTTGATCCACTCGTACAAATTTAAAAAAAATACATTTTCACATTCTATATTGTTGAATGATCTTATATATGTCTCCCCAGAGTTTGTAGAATAGCAATACAAATAGTTTCAACTCTATAATAGTAAATTACATTTTTTCTCTAAATATAAGATATCCTAATCATATGTATAGAAGATTTCAAAAGAAATAAGGATTAAGATTTTTTTACAATTAACTAAATCCTAATCCCATCAAGATGACTAGACCCCAAATAACCAACATTATTTGATTAGTATTTTAGTAAGATGTAAGCATAATTAGTTGTATATATGTAAGAAACTTTGATAATAAAATAGGATCCCATACACAACCTCCTAATATCCGCAATCCTAATAATTTAGCATGTGTTGGATTCTACCTATCTTAGGTAAATTATAGAAATTAGGTCAAAATAACATAGCACATTTCTACTTGATTTCCTCAAAGAAGAATACTAGTGCATGAACCTTGCATCTTATCATTTGGGTACATTAATTGAAAAATAGATGAACTACAAGTTCTTATGGATGAAAATACCATCAAGTATAAAGTAGTGGTAATTCCATTACTCTGGAACTTGGATAGAACTAAAATCTAGATGATCCTTTGAATATATCAAAACTTGCATGAACACCTTCTAGGACAAGTGGCTCAAAAGGATGTTGCAATAGACATGAACATGAATTTTTTTTAGAACATCCTTTCTAGTTCCATTAAATTTCAAGGTTCACCAAAAAAAACCATGCATACGCCTATAACAAATTTTGAAGAATGAAGTATTTTGTGTTACTCTTGATCTTTATGGTGATAATATCCTAATGTTGATGATCCTATTCCTACTTTTGTATAAGTTTTGACATAATTTCTCCAAAATAAATGTAATTGGTTAGATAAATAGAAATATTTTTTTTCTAGATAGTTCTTTGAACCATATTGTTCCTCTCCCATATTGCATGCAAACATTTTAAACTAACTAATAAAAAAAATAAACTTGCAATATAATTATAGTGATAACAATTTAAAATTATTAATTATGATCAAATTCTAATTAGCTAGAGTGTGTCATGCAATCTATTCATGCAAGATATCATTTGAGATAGATACTATATTGATACAAACTATTTATTCTATGATTTATACTATGTGAAGGAAAAATATAATTTTAGATCCCTAGAATAAATAACTTATAAAATATCCTAATATAAATCATTAATATATAGCTAATATAACAAAAAACTTAATTTATATCTTTTTATGTTCACAACACCTATGCAATGTCACACATTCTAGTTCATTGTAACTACTATGTTGTTGGCACTCACAACACATACAACATAACTAGTCACTCAAATCCTATTAGGGTTTATGTAAAAAATTATTCTATGCTAGTGTATAAATAGACTATCACCTAAGTGTTAGCCATGGTTAATTATACATTTACAAAATGGATAATGAGTATGCACAATAAAAAAAGAAAAAATGTAAAAGGTATAACTATGGATCATCAAAATTTAGATTCATTATTTTCTTGGCTACTAATGATGATGAACCGAGAGAAATAAAGGAGGTATTGGAGTCTATAGATAGGAAGTCTTAGAAAGTGGACTTTTTATGAAGAGATGACAAAACTTAAGAAGAATAACATGTTGATTTTGGTTGAGCTTCAAAATTACTAAAAATATTTATTGGTGAATGGAATTTATTGGAACTTGGATGGAAAAGGAATAATATTTAGTGTGATTGGATTACTTGTGAATTTCTTCCCCAATTTGAATGTATTTTGTCATTGTTGGAGGTTTAAAACAAAAGGTAATTTTCTTGTAAGTTGTTTAAATTATTCTTTTCAATTCTTACCCTTATAAAGTATATGTCCTCCATTTTATATTGACCTCATGCGTTTTTATTTTTATTGAATAAAAATTATGTTTGAAAAATGTGAGAAATTTTAAAAATACAAAATTTAGAAAACGAAAAAAAATATTTTAAAAGTGTAGTTATGTGTGTATTTGGAACAAAAGGGTATTCTAAGAAAATTAAAATTTAAAATTTAAAATTTGAAGCATTCATCAATGGACTTTAAGAAAAATTTAAGATTTTTCATTGAATATAAATTTTGAAATAATGAGTGATTCCAAATGAATTTGAATGAAAGAAACGAGATCTATAGAAAAAAATAATTTATAATATTTTGAGACCATATTTTTTTTACCCAAAAATTATGCACTGAAATTTGTGCCACACCCAACTAGCTTTTTGGCATGATGAACCTAGGATTTGAGGTGTAGGGAGTATGAAAGGAGTAGCACTTGACAGATCATCTAGAGTATAAAGGGGCCTAAGGATATTGTGGGCAAAGATTTCCCTAATTAATTAAGGACTAAAAAAATTAGATAATTAAAATGAACCAAGATGTCAATTCTTATAGTGTAGCCAAAGCAGTTGTATAAGCTTGATATGCGCATAGAAGACTTACCCACTTGGGGAGAACTATTCCTTATTATTTAGGTTTCTTGTTGGGGTATTTGATGCATACTTGACTCTACTTAGCCATTTCTTCAAGCTATTGTGATGAAACTCTTTCCCTAGAACCTATCACTCCTCATCCTTGATGTCATTGGAATCAATGTCTAATAAAAACTCATCTCTTGACATGTTGTGATTGGAAGAGACCTTGATTTCATATGTTCATGTCCATGTTGTATGATTATTTGTTGGCATGTCTATGCCATATGATGTGAATTATTATTCATTCTTATTTTTGGTTATGATATTCCCTTGAACATGTATTTTGTGATTTGATGATCATGCATTGGAATTTTATATATTGGATGTCAATCATGCTCATTAGGCTATATGAATTTGATTTTTATCATGATTTTTGGCATGTATATCATGATGTTTTATCTTATTTGATGTCATTTAGATTGCATGATGATTTTTTATATTGATTGGCATACTTATGAGTCATGATCCTTATTTTACATGATTGATGTGTTTGCACCCAAGTGACTATCTCCTAGCATGGTGGGTTGGACATAAGGGTTCAATTATTAGATGATAGGGATACCACTATTGGAGATTGGAGTTCTTTGAGGTTTTATATTGGAGGAGATTTGGTTAGCATGGAAGTGGAGGTTCTCTCCTTACTTTAGTTTCTCATTATTATGAATTGATATAAAATATATAATTCAAAACTTTGATTCCTATTTTGTATTTCTAATATTTAATTAAGAAATATCTAATTGGGTGGCATGTGAACCCCCCACATAAAATGTGGTGAAGGATCTCTTCTTATACATTATTTCTTTATGTTGGTATTGAATTCTACATCCATTTATTATGCAATTATCTTTCAAGAAATGTTAGTAAAATGAAGATAGAGTATATTTGTATTTATGATTAAATAAATTTGATTTTTTAGAAACAATTAAATTTTGGCTATGGTTATTGTGTGGTGGGTCAAACCACAATAGTGGTTTACAAATTTCACAAGGAAGGAAATTTCATTTTTTTTCCTTTCCCCAAACTCAACGGGTTCGGTCAAACTCAATGGTTCGACTAAACCACATTATATGTTCGACCAGACATATATGTTCGGTTGAACCATGAGTTCGACCGAACCCCCAAACCCTAAACAAAAATAATAATATTTTAAGGGGTTTAGTCGAACATGGGTTCGACTGAATCCCCTCAAATAAGACACAAAAAAATAGGAATTTGTCACTGTCATTTTTTCTTTTTACCAGTTGTTTTCCCTATGCTTGTGCATGCGGCGAACGATGAACGTGATCTGCAAACGGCGATCAACTTCATCTCTTCGGCGAACACACACTAAACTTCATCTCTCGAAAGTTCATCAACCCAACTTGCATATCAAGCACCAGGTTCATCAAATTCAAATTTTGTAGAGTTCAAAATGCATTTGTTTGTTAAATTTTGAAACCCTAAATGGGAAAATTTTCAAATTTGTTGAATTATAACTGCATTTGTTTGAAAAATTAACATGCCCTATCTATGCTTCCACATTTTGCATACATTTCTACCATGGCACCTCCAATTTATTTGAGGCATTATATCAAATAGTTCATGGTACCTAATTTTTGATGGAGTATGATAGAAATAGTGTATCCATTGTATGCACCCTATATCAAACAATTCATTAACAAATTTATTTGAGGCATTATATCAAACAGTTCATGGTAATTTTTGATGGAGTATGATAGAAATAGTGTTTCCATTGTATGCACCCTATATCGAATAGTTCATTAACAAATTTATTTTAGGCATTATATCAAAAACACTATTTCTATCATACTCAAAACACTATTGGAAATTTATTTGAGGCATTATATCAAATAGTTCATTAACAAATTTATTTGAGAAATTATATCAAATAGTTCATGATATAAAGTTTAGGGTGCATACAATGGAAACTTGGATAAAATTCTTCATATTTTTCCTTTGAGTCTTATGACATTACTCCAAAAATGGTTGGTGAACTAAATGTATGAATTGAAGAATAAATTTAGAGGAAAGAAACTATATTGTTTGAATGAAATGTATAATAAAATAGTTCTATTAGGATTAGAAGGAATGAAGGTATTATTAAATTTTCTATTATTAGGAAAATATAAAAAATACGCCCACTTTACTATATATATATATTTAAAACTAATCTTCATATATCCATGTTAAAACTATTAAAAATTAAATTACATAAATCAATTTTAAATTTGTACAAAGAAATAAAGGACTTTGACTAAGAGTGAATATTTAAAATATAGCTATTCTCTTTGCAAAATCCAATTTGATTTGAGATATTTATGGACAAAAAATATGGATGAGCATGAGGTAAGTAAGAAAGAAGAACCTTAATTTATATCTTCCCTCATTAAATAATTTCATGTTTAAAGAGTTTCTTAAGGCATATCCAATTATGAAAAACTATTATATACTTGTTATAACTATAGTAAAGTATATCATGAATAAATTGAAAGGATAAAGAGTAAATCACTAAAAACACATACATAAATCATAGAAGTAAATTGATTAATATAAGGAGATTCAAGTGGTTGGTTAATTTTTTCCAAGGAGTGGAAGAGGTTAAGAAGGAACCATCAAATAAATATAATATTTTAAATACTTTAAAAGAAAAATATATTTCTTCCTGCTCTAAATTGAAATGGTATTCCTTCTAAGATGATAATAATTGAAAAAGAAGAAAACAATCATTATGAAGATCAAGTACCATTGATAAGTTTTAAGAGATCAAATAAAATATTCAACAACAAAAGAAAAAATAGAAAATAGTTAATGCTAAAGAAACAAATACAACCAAGCTACTATGTTATAAATTCGCCTCTTATGTAGTCTTCATTTCCCTATAAATTGTGGCCTCCTTGTACAAATTAGCTATTGATCATCATAGTGAAACACATTTAACATTTTGAAATGGTTAAACATTATTATTATTTTTATTTGTATAAGTATAATTATTATGGGTTCATTTCTCCTCTTCTACTCTTCCTAATAAGGTTCTATTTTACAAGCTCTCATATAAATGTTAGGGTTATAACTTCTAAAAATTGAATAGTGTCAACTTAATCTCATTAGACAATGCTCCCCTAGTATTAATGGGGCCAACTTTTTATCTATCAAACTCGGCTATGTTTACATTGAATAAGAATTTGATACCTTTATCCCGATACTTGAACTAAGATATCTTGGCTCTAATTTTAGTCATTTTATCTAAAAATTATTGGTGACATATCCATTCATGTTTATTTTTAATCATTTATTATTGCAATTAATTATTATGTAAGGAGATTCTTGAAGCTTGTATTCCATCCCCACCATTTTTATTCTAAATATTTGACATTTTCTTTCAACTTAAAGTCTAAATTTTATCCTTAATGCTATACATATTTTTCTAGGATAACACATATTCATTATATTTCACTAAATGTGTTCAGGCATAGAAGAAAAACCTTCAATATATCTTTAAGATAACTTTGATACCATCAAGATAACCCCACCTTTCATTTCATTAATATCAAGGTTAACTAACCCTTCCTCTTTACATGCTTTTCAATTAGAGTATCCTCTAGTAAAAATAGGAACATTAATAGTGTGGTTAAATCAAAGAGTGTCTAGGGATGCACACATCACTATTATTAATAAAGTATAAGATTGTAAGAAATGTTTATGGAAGAAATAACTATCTAATAGAGAATATAATGTATTAGTACATATCTAACTATTACATATTTTAAATAAATCCCCTTTAAAATCTATCTTATTGCCATTTAAAGAGTCAACTAGTTTCAAAATTATTTTCATCTTATTCCCCCAAAATTTATCACCTTTACAAAAAAACTTGATTTCATCTAATTTATCTTATTTATTCTCAAATCATATTAAAATCACCACCTTAAACTCTAAGAAATATTTGGTAACTTATTTATTTTATCTTCATTTAGAAAGGGGTGTGAAGGGGATTTAGAACCTTTTAAAGTTTCTTTCAAAATAACTAGGAAGATTTTATTCATTGCCTTTCTTGTTGCTTTTAGGATTAGTGTTATGAATTTTGTGCCTTCATTCTTAAAAATTCTTATATCAACTCATTTAGCATTTCCATGATCTTTTTATATGGGAAAGGTCAACATACAATGAGGTAGACACTTTCCATTTTTTTTATTCCTTAATTAGTTCTTTCTAGGGAAACTTTTAGTCTTTTCGAACACCTTACAAAAATATGATAAATGTGTGATTATTTTTCTTTCCACTCTATAAATTTTTGATGTGCTTGGATATATAATTGAGATGATTCACTCATAATGTACAATGATAAAAATTTAGTATATATGAAAGAAATATTTTTGAGACATCAAACTACCATTCTACATAACTCTCACATGGAAATAAGAATATTATTTTATTTTAACTAAAGAAATTGTGTGTACTCTATCTTGAAAATTACTAATTAATTTTGAATTATATACTTATAATTTAAAATAAGAGCATCCTTTGTAACATGGAATAGATAGGTTAATTTTAATGAAATAAAATATGTTTTTATATTAAGAAAAATTTACAAATATATGGAACTCATACATTGAGAAATTGACTAAGATGTAACTCTATATGAGAATTAAGATGCTCGAATAATTTATATACCTTCTTTCAATAATTAACATTAGAAATTAATACTTGGCTCATATTGTATACCCACCTCCCAATGGTCTTGGAATGGATGCATTTAGATGGAGAAGGATTTCAAAAGGCTCATGGTATTTGTGGACCCCTCAAAGGCATGATATATAACACATGAACTTTATTTATGAAATTTGGTCTTTTGTTGTTGGCTTCTAGTATGAATGTTATCTATAAGGTGGAATTCTTAGTTGAGACTCTCAATCTTCCATTGTTGATTTCTAGTGTGATTATACAATATGCTCGCCAAACTGTATTAATTTCTAATGTTAATTATTCAAAGAAGGTTTTGTTTCATAAGAAGAGACCTATGTTCACATATTCCAAGGCATGTTATTATCCACAATGCATGACACTTCTTCACATCTCTACCAAGTTCTAAATAGATACAAATCTGCCATTTCCATGGAGGAGATTGATGATTTAGAAAGTGTTACCTATTTTTCACTCTACGCTCAATAGGTAGAGCTGAATGAAGTTCAGCTGTTATAGGTACAGGAAATTTTCAAATTTTGTTGATAAAGTGTTCGTTGATCATCATTGAGATCATCTTACACATGTGTCATAAGTTTGTTGTGCAAATGTTTAAAACAAAAAATTAAGAAAATTTGCATAATGATACTTTTATTCATTTTGTGAAATGTTGAATCTCGCACAAGCCGCGAGAGTAACTGAGTTTGTTTCTGACAATCAAGAGATGAATACAAAATTTAAATGAACAGACTACACTGCTGAAAATAGCATAAGTATAAAAAGAGAAGCAATTCATCATTGCCTGTAATGATGAATCACTTCGTTGGTGCTTCTAGCCGTCGTGCCTCCAAGCAGTTGCAGCCCCTCTTCATCGCTCCGTGTACCTACAAAATCGTTAAGGAAATGGTATTAGAGTTATACTCTAAGCAATGGTGAATTACTTTCTGCCTTACGCCTATGCTACAGACAGAAATGTAATTTGCGTTAAACCGAGCATTCATCAGATAATTGAAAAAAATCAAGCGAAAAGATATAATTCAATGGAAGCTTTCAGCTTCTTTTATTTTTCTAACATGTTTGTTTTAGTGTGCAGGAACAGGTTTATCATGTTCGAGTTCATTTCATCAGATATGTGGAGTAAAACGGGCTCCCACAAGGGTTGATCCCGGCATATCAAAAGGATACACTCTCAAGTTACATATGAGAGTTTGTTAACATTGTTAAAAAAGTCATTAAGAGAGTTGCTAAAATTAAAGGATAATCATATAAGCAGCCTTATTTCAAAGAAATTTTAAAAGAATAGTGTGAAGAACTCATCAATTTTGATAATAATTTGTTCATCTCTGCTTCATATTCGAGTGTTGGAATGCTTTCATAAATCATATCACCATACAAAACAGATTTGCAATAGTCCAAGTTTTTACAAGTTCTTCAACAGAAAGCAGAAAATTATGTTTTGAATCAGCATTTAATAATAATAGAAGATACCGGTATGCATTATCTTTTACCAAACAGAACAATCTGATGTTTCAAGCTAATGTTATACTCTGGCACATATTGCTGAGTGTGTTTCCATCATAAGATACAGCCATGATTTGGGGAACAAAGGAGGTTCATTATCTTGCTCCAAGTGAGCTTGAGAGATAGCACGGTGACAAGCATAAGGGCAGAAATACAACAGTGAACAAGGTGTACATTGACAACAGCAGTGAAGTATTGATGACATGATTGGAGGAGAAAAGAAATCTTTTGAGTTCTTGAAAAATAGGAATCTTGAATCATAAGACAGTATTTGGATGTCTCAGAACAGTAATTCTGCCCATCAAGAATATAATTCATAGACAAGTCATATAAATATGTGTGCAACAATTTGAGGAAAAGTATGTTTACTACAGTGGGGCATCATGAGTGCATACCATTTTCCAGTGTTCATTATGCAAGCACATACTGTCAGCAGTATAAAGATATACAATGTTACAAGTTTTATTGAGACAGCAATGCAATGTGGGTTATTCAGCATTAATATTAAATGGAACATATGTCTTTCATTGGCAGTTCTTATTTACAAAAATACAGAAAAATAGATTTTGCATAGATATAAAACCAAAGTCAATCAAGGAATAAGTGCTACTAAGACTGCATTAAATTACTTTGAAATGAAGGTATGTAAAAGATAGTCGGCTGCGAGCTGTGACGATTTTGTGAAAAATAAAAACAGTTGTAGATGCTCAAGGAAACAGATTTTGAGTAAAATTCAATCACAAAAGACGAAAGGGCATTTACCATAGCAGCTTCAATGACAGAAATGGAAGGTAAATGTACAAAATTGTAAGTGTTCTTTAATAATTAAAGGACAGTGCAATCAGAAGTATATGGTATGTAAAATAGAATATTTACACTTCAAAGTTTTCGGCCTATAAGCATGACTAAAGCCATATATCAAATGTCGAGCCAACACATAAATGCCTCAAGCTGTGAACAGTAGTAAGTTGAGTAACATACAAAATTTTTTGGGTACAGATAAGAATAATGATGGCTGGGGCTTGTGTAAATATCAAGTATGTCAAAATACAAAGGAAATTAAGTATGTAAGCATATGCCAAGGATTTTAAAGCTTTTACTAATCATGGCAGTTGTTTCAAACATTCATTTAATGGTCCCTGTTTTTAGAAAATTCACATGTTGAGATATATGTCACAATAAGGAATTTTTAGAGAGATATTAATGTTCTCTCAAAAAGCAGACAAGGTGTTCATACCCAGATGAAAAGATTAAATGCCCAGGTTCAGAATATGCGGCCATGAATACAACTGAAGTCCTCAAGTTCCCAGAATTTTTGAAAATAAAAGCTAGTTTAACAAGATACCTAGAAAGCAGAAAATAAGAACGACATGGAGAGATAGAGATTTAAGTTCAAAACCGCTCTTAAGGTTGTTGTCTCACAGATACATGGGAATGAATGCAAATTTTTTGAATACCCAGATGAGGATAGCTCACAGCCGCAGTCAATAATGACAAAAAGAATATAGTAAATTTTGTGGCCTGGAGTTTTTCTTTTGTTTAATCTATCAACTCATTTTATACTGAAAGAGCTTTCAAAAGCTTGTTTTATATCCAGAATACAAAAGAATAAAATGTAGATTGGTTATTTTCAAAGGTTGAACCAGTGATATGGCGCCTTTCATCACAAACACATTGTCAAAGCCCAAAAATTACTAAGAAAATCACACTAGAATAAGGGTAGCCGCGGCCAAAGATAGACCCATCTGATGATTATGTCAATTCTTAGCTGAAGATATTTTGTTAAAAATTGAATGACAGAAGGATGGAAGCTTACCACGATTTTCATGGTAGAGAGTTCATTCTCATACATGGCTTTCTTCAGATTATCTTCAAGCATCGACTTCAATGGCAGGGAATTTCAACAGAGGATAGGTGCAAATGACAAAAATGTCAGAATATCATCATAGTCGCGCCCATAAGACAACAAAAAGGATATTTAAATGCCCAAAAGAACTCAGATTTGTAGCAAATGAGTTTCATCTTACCTTTTACGCCCAAAATCTTTCAAAAGATCATGGAAATTGACAGACAATGGTGGAAATCGAGCTTGAAACCCTACTCAGAATGGCGGCCAGTTTTTTTTCTTCCAGAAACTTCAGGTCAAAATGTGAATAATGATGGGATTTTAGGGTTCGATGGTCTTTTGTCTATTCACCCTAAAAATGCCTTTGAATATTTGTCAATGATTTTATTAAAATCACCATGTTTTATTCATTTTCCAGTCAGAAGATTTGCTAATGATGTGGTCGAATATAATAATTGATGCATGGTGGTCGACCAACTTCAAAGGGTTAAGATTCTATTTTAATCTTATGTATTTTTTTTGCATTATTCAATGAAGGGATAATTTATTAAATGATCCACTATAAATCATTTAATAAATTAGTCATTTTAAACATGCAAATAAAAGATATTATAAATCCATGTATAGAACAAGCAAAGTTAACTGAAGGTGAGAGATATTTTTATCATGCACATGATAATAGAATTGGAGTTTCAGTTCCCATGGGCGAAATCGGTAAAAACGAGGCAGTTTTGCATGCTTTAAGCCACTTTTTCAGGGAGTTGCAGTTCAGTTGGAATAGTGCATGTATCAGTTATGACTTGGCAGTGAGTTTGAGCTTGATTGGACCTATTTTTGCATGGTTTTGGGCCTCCTTTTCAGAGATATTTTCTTCTACTCAGATTTGGCTTTGGAGTCATCACCCTTTCTTGGTGTTGGACTTTCAATTATTTTTGCATGCCTTTTGGAAAGGTTTTTGTATATATTGAAAAACTTAACTGTTTTTCATTCTAGTTCTTGTTTTCTGCCTTTGCCTTCAGCAAAGAAGATCATCTTGTAACTCAGCTTTCAGATTAATACAGCAGTGTTTATTACAGGTTCAAAGTGCGTAATTGCAGAAGATTCCTTTGAGTTCAGTACTTCAGAGTTTGCCTTCTAGATTTCGAGCATCGTTTTGTGAAGAATTTGATTGAAGAATTACTGTGTTTCAGTTCTGAAACCTCTGATTTTTTCTATCTTTTTCACATATCTATATGCAATTTAGTTTAAAATCACTGGTTATGCACTGTGCTTATTAATAAGTTAATACATTTTGTCGTGAAAACCTCGTTTTCCCTCAATATTGCATTAGATCAAAGCCTCTATTTAAATCATTCAAGTGATTAAATTATCGAATCTGGTTGTGAAGATTTGAATTTTAAAGAAGTTTATTGTGAGTCATAATTGCAAGTCATTATCATTTAGGTGCAATCACCTCTCGTAGCTTTAGAATTTTAGTTCAAGCAATCTTTCTTTCTCTTTCCCAGCCAAGTCAGTTAGTTTTAGGAGGTTTTTTCATCAGGGAACCAGCCCTCTCTGGAGATTGATTCTCAAAATTAGGCAACCCACAGGCCTGAGAATCATTCCATGTTTCAACAGATTGCTAGATTTAACTAATCAAGCGTTCGGGTGCAATCTGAATTGACAACAGTTTTTGGCATGCCCGGTGGGACTCTGAATCACTTTTCAGAGCAAAGTTTTACAGTTCAAGCTGCTGTTTGATATATACTGCAGTTTATTCCAGCCTTTCAGAGGATCATTTTTATATACCTGGCGACTCCGTTTCTCAGTTTTTAGCAGATCAAAGTGCACACAGCTTATGAGAAAAATTCAGACACGAAGTTCTTCTTCGTTTGAGTACTTGCAGCTGTCTTCGCCAAAGAGAATAGGGAGGACAGCCAAGCGAACATCTGGTAAATCTACAAGAAAACGGTCAGTTTCTCCGATTCGAAGGGCAAAACCAATAGTTTATACATCAAAAAGAAGAGGCAAATCGTTAACAAGGCAGCCAAGTTCTTTCTCAGCTTCACCAAGTTACAGAGTACCGGTTTAGCCTGTACCGATTATACAAGCAACAAATTTTAGAACAGCAGCAGTTCCAATGGCAGCTAGAGCACATGCTTTTGTTCCGTTTGATGGGGGCAGCCCGTTAGATTTAGCTTTGCATGATGATATACTAGTAGCAGCACTGAAAAGTCTTTCTTTCTTCACTGGTGAAGACCAGACTACGCCAATTGAGCATATTAGAGACGTAGCCTCATTATGTGGAGTTCACCATGTGACTCAGGAGAACGTGGCCTTAAGATTGTTAGCAACGTCATTCAAGAGAAAAGCATCTCAGTGGTTTCGTGGCTTACCAGTTCGTAGTGTCCCGACATGGGATGACTTACGAGACAAGTTGACGAAGCAATTTTCAGATAAGTCTGATCATTTATCTCTAGTTGAACAAATGACGACTATTAAGAGAGTGCCACAAGAACAAATGATGGACTTTAATTTCAGATTCCAAAGGACATGGGATCGAATTCCAGCAACGGTAAGACCCACTCCTGACCATGCTTTTCTATATTTTCTTAGATCGTTGCATAGTGATATTGCCTTAATGATATAGTCAATGGGTGGGTTAACCTTACCAGCAGCATATGACATTGCCATTAGAGCTGAAAATTGCCTCATACAAGCTGGTAAACTTGCCCCAAGACCCCCTATGCCAATTTTCCCTTAAGTACAGCCATATATGCCCATTCATGTACCTCCAATAGCCGCTATACCTGATGTTCCAGCTTTAGGTTTCCAAGCAGCAATACAAAATAATGCTGTTCCAGCAAATTCTGATTTTCAAGGTCTAAAAGATACGCAACAACAACTAATGAATGACCAACAACAAATGGCCAAGTTACTTCAAACTGTGAGTAACAATTTAGTAAGTCTTAAAAACCAGCAAGGTCAAAATTTTAGGCCTAATCAGTCATCCTTTCAAGCAAATAGGCCTGCCTATCAAGCTGATTACCAGGGACAGAAGAGGAATTTTAACTTTAGGCCTAATCAACCATTTAACCCAGCTGCTGCTAGCTCTTCAAAAGAGCTGATGCCAATACAAAACAACTTAGCGCAGAATTATATTTGGTGTTATCCCTACAATCAGCCTCATAATCAGGCTACTTGCATAAACAGGGTGATTAATCAAGCACTCATGGTGCAAAATAGTTATGCTGCTCCTGAACAAACAAATAAGGAGGATAGTGATCAGCAGGGTGAACAAACGCAGCAAACTGACCTTGACGTTGCCATGATGAACTAGCAAGGAAGTGAGTTTTGTGGAGTTAATCACATGCAAGGTCAAAATCAGTCAGCCACTTCTATTGCAGCCAATACGAGGGCCAAAAAGAGAGCATTTGATCTTAGACAGCAAGCTGTCCCTGATAAACAACAAGCAGAAAGAGACAAGCAGCCTGTTGTTCACCAAAAAAATCAAGATTTTATAGCCCAACAGGGGCAGGTTCAGCCTTCAACAGCTCAGAATGTTCATGTTTTAATGAGACAACAAGCTGGACCATCAAAGGAGCATCCCAAAGTTCAATTTCAGCCTCAATCAGCTCAAGTAGACGCTGCTGTTCAAAAGGTACAATCAAAGGTTGGTGCTTCTTCTTTCAATATCGTTGAGCATATGAAAAAAACAACTGTTGGCATCACCATGATAGATGCATTACGCTTTCCTGGACAAAAAGAAAGCTTGCAGGAGGCATTGGCTAAAATATCAATTTCTGATGAAGTGAGTACAGAACAGTTAAGAGTTTTTGCAAACGTTTCAGATAAAAAGACAGGACAGCCAGCTAAAGAGGTAAAACCACTTCCTTTTTATGCCAGTTTGATAATTGGTGAGAATATAGTGCATAATTGCATGATCGACAGTGGAGCAAGCAGCTCAATCATGCCCAAGCAGCTGGTAGACAAGTTAGGTCTCGAGTATGAACCTTTGTCAAAAGGGGTAGTTCAATTAGACGGTACAGCTATTAAGTCTGTAGGAGTTATCAAAAATCTGCCCCTTACATTGCATGCATGTCCAAATTTTCAAATACCATAGGACATTTATGTTATTGATCTCCCTCCTTACTTTGCCATTTGCTTATCTAGAGATTTCACTGCAAAGTTAGGTGGTTATTTGTCATCAGACTGGTCTCACATGTTTTTCAGAACCAGATACGGTACCAGAGTTACCATTAAATTAGAACCATTAGCTAAAGACCATATTGAACCTTATGTTCTGAACCCCATAAACGCAAACCTAGCTTTCCATGATCAGGAGGATCAATCCGTGACTCTCGACCCCACTGTACCTATAGAAGGCATACCAGACATAAATCTAGATGAGTGGGCAGCTGAGAATCACGAGATTGATCTGTTCAATCTCATAGATGAAGTAGGTTTGGGCGTTTATATGATTCGAGAACCTGATGCAGTTATTCCAAATCTGGTCAAGGAAGAAAAACAACAAGTACAGCAGTTTGAACAGCTTTGGAAGCTTTATTTTGATGGTTCTAGGAGTAAAATTGGTGCTGGTGGAGGTGCTGTTCTGATTTCACCCGAAGGAGATAGGTATTATTCAGCGTTTAGATTTGCTTTCAGCTGTTCTAACAATGTTGCTGAATATGAAGCATTAATACATGGCTTAGAATGGGCCAGAAAAAGGAATATTAAGTGCTTGCAGGTGTTTGGCGATTCAGAATTAATAGCAAATCAAGTCAGAAATCTGAATTTAACAAAGAATGACTTGCTAAAATTGTACAAACATCGTGTTTGGGACCTAATTGAGGAGTTTGATGCATTTAATCTGCAATCAGTGCCCAGACTTCAGAATAAGCAAGCTGATAAACTTGCTGCTCTAGGGTCACAGTATGATATCCCAGCTGAAATTCACAATGTGGAAGTACAGTAGTACGTGAAGGTAGTTGTTAGACCTTGAGTACCTGATAATAACATAAGTTGGAAAATTTTTGATAGTGATGAACAAATATGCTATTTTCTGATGGAGGAGGCAGAGTTTTCTATTGGAAACCAGCGCAAGTTTGATCAGCAATATGGTGATCAAATCATGCAGTTAAAATCTAATAAACTGCCGAAAGGTTTGGTGACTCTTGAGTCAATTTTCAACACTGATGATCAGGTTAGGAAAGACAAATCTAGTATCACAGTGAAGCAAGAACATTATGAACAAATAGAAATATTCAAAGATAAGCTCCTTAAGCTTGGGAAGATCTGCACAAAGGAGGAGCAGCAAGCATTTATCTTACTTTGTCAAGAATTCAGCGACATATTCGCTTGGCAGTATGGGGATTTGAAGGGTTTTAATCCCGAATTAGCTCAACACATAATTGAGCTCAAGCTAAATACAAAACCGGTAAGACAAAAGCAGAGGCCTCTGAACCCAAAGTTAGAACAACTGATGAAAACAGAATTAAACAAGTTGATCGAAGGTAGCATAATATTTCCAATCAAGCACACTTCTTGGGTGTCAAATTTGGTGCCTGTCAAGAAAAAGAGCAGAGAGATAAGGTTGTGCGTTGATTTCCGTGATCTAAACAGAGCTTCACTCAAAGATCACTACCCGCTGCCTTCAATGGAACAAATATTGCAAGTTGTTTCAAGATCAGAAAGGTTTTCATTGCTGGATGGGTATTCAGGTTACAATCAAATCTTGGTGAAAGAAGAGGATCAGTATAAAACAGCTTTTACCACCAAGTGGGGTACGATGGCTTACAGAAAGATTTTGTTTGGACTATCAAATGCCGGAGCCACCTTTCAGAGAGCGATGGACATGGCTCTCCAAGGTTTGATTAACAAATTTGTTCTTGTTTACCTAGATGACATTACTGATTTTTCACGTAATGTTGATGATCATTTCAGTCATCTTAGACAGATTTTTGAAAGGTGTAGAGAATATGGAATCTCCTTGAATCCAAAGAAGAGTATTTTTGTCGTACATGAAGGTAAGCTTCTAGGTTATATCGTTTCAAAAGATGGCATTTCTATTGACCCAGAATGCATTGCAACCATTCTGGCCTTACCGCTGCCTGCTCACAAAAAGGGTTTGCAAAGCTTCTTGGGCAGAATTAACTTTGTAAGGAGGTTCATTCCTAATGTTGCAGCATTGTTATAGCCATTAATAGCCATGCTGAAGAAAAATATTCAATTCAGCTGGTCAAAAGAGGGAAAGAGTAGTTTTGAACAGATTAAGGAGGCACTTGCAGCAGCCCCTACTCTTATAAATCCTGATTTTGAAAAGGATTTCATACTGTACGCATTCGGAGGAGTGGATACCATCTCCGCAATGCTTTGTCAGCAAAATAATGAAGGTATGGAACAGCCCATAGCTTTTTTCAGTCAAGTCTTGCATGACTATGAAACAAGATATTCATTCATTGAGAAGCATGTACTTGCTGTAGTAAGGAGTCTGAAGAAATTTAGACATATGCTGTCTAATAATAAGATAAATCTACTAGTAGCTCACCCAACAGTCAAGGAGTTTTTGCTGAATAAAGATATTAATGACAAGCGAGCAGGCTGGATAACCAAAGTTATGGAGTATGACATCAGCATAAAAGTTACCAAGCTTGTTCGAGGTAAAGGACTGTGCGAACAGCTTGCAGAAAATGAGGAAAACAACAGTAAAGAGGTTGCTACAGTTCTAAAAAATGAAGATGAATCTGCTGTTTCAGCTGTTTCAGCTAATTGGATTCATCAAATGGTCCATTATTTGTATACTGGAGATTGCCCAGAAGGTATGGATAAATCTAAATGAAGGTATTATAGATTGTAGGCAATTCCTTATGCTGTAATAAATGATGTTCTGTATAAAAAGGACTTCAATGGAGTATTCCTCAGATGTATTTACCCAGATCAGATTGAAAGAATTCTGGAAGAATTCCATGATGGACCTGCTGGAGGTCACTTTGTACCTCGTACTACAGCTTTGAAGATTATGAGAGCAAGCTATTATTGGCCAAATCTTTTCAAAGATGCACATATTTATGTCAGAAAATGTGCTAAATGTTCACTTTTTGTAGGGAAACAGAAGTTAGCAGCCCTGCCCCTGAATCCAATTCAAGTTGAGCAGTCATTCGGGAAGTGGGGACTTGACTTTATCGGTCCTATTAACCCACCGTCAAGTGCAGGTCACAAGTGGATCTTGACAGCAACAGATTACTTCACAAAATGGATGGAAGCAGTTGCTCTAAAAGATTCAAATGAAACTTCAGTCCTAAATTTTTATCAAGACATTGTTTCCAGGTTTGGTACTCCCGAGTCCATTATTTCAGATAATGATTTAGCTTTTGTTGGCTTAAGAGTTTCAGATTGGTTAGTAAAGAATAATGTTTATCTGAACACTTCGTCTAATTATTACCCTCAAGGTAATGGACAAGCTGAATCAACAAATAAAAATCTGATAAAGATCATCAAGAAGACAATTGAAGATAATCAAAGGTCATGGCATGACAAGCTTAAATTAGCCCTTTGGGCTAATAGAATTACCCCAAAACAGTCAACAAGTTTTTCACCGTATGTTTTGGTTTATGGTAGGGAGGCCAAGCTGCCTATATCAATAGAATTCCCAACTCTGAGTTACATAAAGGAATTGGAGTTGCTTGAAGAGGAGCCAATGCAAGTTAGGCTTGCTGAGTTAACAGAGTTGGATGAGACCAGGAAAGAAGCTTTCAGAAGGCTTCAGATTCATCACTCTCAGATGAAAAATACATTCGACAGAAAATCAGTTGCACGAATCTTCAATGAAGGTGACTTAGTTTTCAAATGGGACGAGTTGAAGAGCA